>JBBIGA010000083.1:10220434-10245276 GCA_037576975.1 Alestes dentex
GTTGAGGTCAGGGCTCTGTGTGGGTCAGTCAAGTTCTTCCACACCGAACTCATCCAGCCACGTCTTTATGGAGCTTGATTTGTGCACTGGGACACAGTCATGCTGGAATAGAAAAGGTTCTTCCCCAAAGTTGGAAGCATGGCGTCATCCAAAGTGTCTTGGTATGCTGAAGCATAAAATTGCCCTTCACTGGAAGTAAAGGGGCCATCTGAATTCTGTGTCACAATACTTTTGTCCATATAGTGTATCTTATTTTCTAGAAGTAGAGAGATGGCAGTTCTAGAAGTGGAGAGATGGCACCAATCAAATACCAGTTATCAGTATTGGGGTGATACTGCAGCAGAAAATGTTCTTAATATCACTGGATTTGGAAAACAAAAATTGGTATCATGATATTACTATGGCAGTCATACCATTGTTGCCGTTTTCGTCAACAGCAGCGAAATCAACCCCGTTTTCAAGCAGCACAGAGCAAATAGTTGCCAGGTCCTGCTGTGCCGCCAAGTGTAGAGCCGTCTGACGATGTTTTGTTAGCTCGTTTACTTTAGCACCTGCTAAAAGCTGGACATAAAAACATTCACAGATGTGAGCTGCTTACACATTGTGAAAACAGCAGTGCTTTGATGGTTAATTGACCAAAAAAATATGCAGAGGTAATAAACCCACAGAGACTGACATGAAAATGCTGACAAAATCTAGGAACACGCACAACTTGAAGTACTCAATGTTTTAAACAAGCAGCCTTAAAAGCATATCATCTGTACTGCATGGTCAATTTAGAGTAGCTGGTGTCTTGTTTCCACTACAAATCACATCATGCATCTGCACAATGGACAAGTAACTTTAAACCTGTAACAACCAAGCAGCCAGGCTTACATAACAAACAAACAAACCAAACCCAAGGAGGTTCATACAATCAAGAGAGCTGAGACATCACCTTTAATCTATAATTATCTGAAAAGCTTCGTGGCAAACTGACATTATCAAAACTCTACAAGTTCTGAGGCAAGCGTGTGATGCCTTCGGCATGCAGTTTGCACAAAAGGGCAGGTTATGAGTTTCCTTCACTTCGCCTTGTAACGGCAGAAAAAAAGAGAAGCAACTTTCATAGATAACAGTGTCAAGTAGAGTTGGCAATTTAAAAAAAGTCTACATTAGAAGGTGATTCAGTTGTTTTGGTGTTGGTGCAAAACTAAAGAAGCATACACGACTTGGCTGATTAGCTACATTCAAGGCAGACAGAAATTTGTATACATCTTATTTTTAGCCGTAACATTAAAACCACTGACAAGTGGACAACATTCATTATCTTGTTACAATGCCACATGTCAAGGGATGGGATATATCAGGCAGCAAGTGAACAGTCGGTTGTTGCAAGTGACTTTGAAAAGCGACAAATTGTGATAACTAGAAAACTGGGTCAGAGCATCTCCAAAGGGGCAGGTCTTGTGGCACCAACCCAGTATGCAGTGGTCAGAACCTACCAAAAGAGGTCCAAAGAAGGAATAGTTTAAAAAAACATGACAAAGAGTTCAAGGTGTTGTCTTTGGCCTCCAAATCCCCCAGATTTCAGTTCAATTAAGCATCCGCGATATATGGTGGACAAACTTGTCTGATCTACCGAGGCCACACCTCGCAACTAACAGGACTTAAAGCATCTGCTGCTCATGACTTGGTGCCAGATATCACAGCACACCTTCAGAGGTCTTGCAGAGTCCATGCCTCAACAGGTCAGAAATGATGAAATCTACTCAGTATCAGGCAGGTGGTTTTACTGTTATGCCTGATCAGTGTATTCTAATTTGAAAACTAAGTAAGACCTTAATTCAACAGAATGTAGGTGGTTGACAGTAACAGGTCGGTGACTGCTACGTTCAGACTACTGTGTCCAATTTTTACCAGGTTGCGGACGATAATCTCAGAGCCGGCCTGAACGGCGAGGTGAAGTGGGGTCAACTTGGCGGCATCCTGAACCCTGGAATTGACATTGGCCTGCACGCTGATCAGGAAAAGCACACTCTCAATGTCCGAATTCTGCACCGCAACATGCAGGAAGTTCCGCCCTTTGTTGTCCACCTGAGGAGAGAGAAAGGAAAAGGAGGAGGGTTAGCTGTAGGGCAAAGGAAAGGTAGAGAGGGAGACGCATTCACTCAGCTGTGACTGTGCTGCTGAGATGAGGTCAGAAGACACTTTTCACACTATATGCCTCATTGGTCAGTTTTCCTTCGCTTAGAACTAACCTCTCTGTTTTGTCAGTTCTGCCAAAGGAATGTGTAGACAAACAATAAACTGTTCTGATGGAAATTTTAACTCTAACCTTGGTTTGTGTGGGGACTAAAATAGAGTGTGTGTACATCTGCCGAGCCCAGATTCAGTTATATAATACTGTCAAGAAAGTAACTGTATGATTTTCCGTTTGCGTCTTTGTACCGTTAGAGAAGACCAGTCTTCCAGCAACATCAGTAAGCTAGCCTCCAAAGCTCCATTTCCCGATTTGTCAATGTAAGGAACTGATGGTAAACAATTCTATGGCAAAATTCATAAGTAGGCTAATCTAATGCAACACCCCCACCCCCTTTTCCTTTCAGATCTACATGGCCTCTCTGGAATCCAGTCGGGGGAGTGTTTTGATCTGTTGACATGGTAGGGGTGGGGGGCTGGACAACAACTCTGCAGAGGGATTTTGAAAGAACAAATACAGGAGTCACATGATGACAACAGGTCAAACTGACAGAAATCCATCATAGTGCCAAAAAACTTTAATCCCTGAGCTTGGCGACCTTCAGTTTGCGTGTGGATGCCCAAGAGTGTCCTTTTCTACTGGCAATGCTTTTTATGACGATTAGAGAAGCTGTGGTTGGACGACCCTAAGGTATCTAAATAGAAGGGGCCTCTAGATACTTATTGAAGTGGCATGAATCTGATGCATGACTACAAAAACACAGGGTCACATGAGATTTGTGTCACTTCCAAACCGGTAGTTTAAACCCAAATGTGCATCTGCTTCTCACTTTCACTTTCCTTTCAGAATATAACACACACAGCAGCTGAAACATCAGTTTGTGATGTATGTCAAGCAACTGATCCACAAAGAGGAGCCCCATGGGAGAACAGTTACAGTCTCACACATCCATTTCCCCCTAGATCTATCCCACCTGCTCAGCTGCTCCAGGCTCTCTCTTGAGGATGGCCTCTGCGGCTTTATTGTTCTTGTGAGTCATGGCGCAGGCAAACGGAGTCATGCCCTGCCGGTCTCTCAGGCTGAGGCGAATATCTGGATGGGAGATGAGCAGCTGGATGATGACGCTGTGCTGGTTACTGATGGCCACATGGATGGGAGCCCGTCCCTCAGAATCCTACAGTCAGCAGCAGAGAAGAGGCTCAGGTTTGGTGTGGAGAAAAGCCTTATGAATATAGCTGGAGTGTTGTTATTTGAAAATATGGATATCAGAACTCTTTAGTGATGCACAATGGTGTAAAAATCATATCAGTATCTGCAGATATTTACTTGAAAAAAAATGATACCAGCACTGGACAAATGTTTAATCTTGAGCTATATTTCAAAGGAGTATAAGATGGATGTATTACACTGGAAGAGAAGAATGTTCAGGTGACGCTAAAATAACATCCTAAAATGCTTTCGTTTTTCTTATTGTGCACGATCTTTCTTACATCATTAGGCTTATACAAATAAAAACGTTATTAATTTTAATCAAGTTATATTTTATAATTCCAATTTCTGCATTTTTGAAATGTTTTTGTGGGGACACTGGCAGACATTTACATGAAAAATGTCTGATGTTGACATTGACCTACAAATCCCACATTGATGCATCCTTAGAACTCCTCTTAGTATTCATTTCTCAAATTGGGTATTTCTCACAAATTAGCTATAAGCTAGTTATGGTTAATAGCAGCTCTTTAGACTAAATTTTGATATTTGAATATTGATACATGCGATTGTGTTTGGATGTTGCCTCAAGATGCAAACTACTAACATGAACATCTGCTGAATCAGTCACTAAAAGAAATTTTAGATTGTCGGTCTCTTGTCTGTCAAATGTGTGTGTGAAATGTGGAATCAAGAACTTCAGAAGAGCTGGACTCGTGCATTTCTAAGAGAGAGTACAAAGGCTAGATGAGTGGGAGTGTTTATTGCGGTGTGACGGGACACTTGCTCCCTTTGAGGCAGAATCAAGCAGTAAACCCTAACAGCCCGTGAAATTGCATGTTTTCTGTAAAGAGGGAAAAATAGAAGAGACTTCATGTCACAAGTAACATGAGAATGGGCAAGGGCAGGGCAGGGCAGTTTTGTATATTACGTTTCTTCAGAAATATAGATATACTACATGCTATTAAAATGCTAAATACATGTAGACAATGTAAAAGTTGTGAAACATAGTGCTATCAATTCTTACACAGGATTTCTGTAATAACTGCTTTTATAAAACCCACAAGATGGGAATATTTTAGGGGAGGGCACTGTGTATATGGTTGATATGACAACTACGAGGAATGAGTGAATGGAGCGGGACAGAATTTATACCTGTGCGTTGACATTGGCCCCAAACTCCAGAAGGCACTGCACCACATCCTCCAGCCCCCAGCAGGAGGCCAGGTGTAAGGGGGTCTGACCGTCCCGTGCCTCCTCATCACCCTCGCCGTTAGGACCAGGCCTTCGAGGGCTGTTAACATCACAGCCACTGAAAAAAAAAAAAAAGACAGAAATACACAGAGGTTAAGTTAAGTATGGCTGTAAGCAAAGCATATCAAGAGACGCAGCTGGTGAGCTCAGTGACATTTCAAACAAACAGTCTGGAGCTGTCAGCTGCTATCTGAGAAATCTGGAAACAGCCTGATTTTTCATCAGCGATGAAAATGCCTTAAAGAAGTCAGTCCCAAAGAGGAGCAACAACAGTGATCTTTTTGGCTGATAATTTCATATTGTTTTCGACCAACACTGAGTGCTTCCATATTTTTTTTCCCCTCTGCTTAATCTGGAAAACAAATATGCTGTTGATTGAAAAAATGTTACCTCAGTCGTTAGAGGTGTTTCACAAAGCGAAAATGTTCAGCTATTAACCACATTTGTTCTGTGTCGATTAGCTGGAGAGATATCTTCTGTATAGGATGATTCCTAATGTTTGCCAGGGCTTGTAAATGTGCAAAATCGAGTGCTGACCTGCGTATGAGGAAGCAGGCAGACACCTCATTGTTCTCGTCGATGGCTCTGTGCAGTAGCGTCTGCTGGCAGCCTCCCGGCCCCGTGCTCCAGCACGTCGAATCACAGCCGTGCCTGACCTATCAGGACCCAAATAACAAGTAAAACGATTAATCACGACAGGTAAACGTCTGACTATATCTCTGGCTACAGCTCTTTAGGAAATGATACAATGCATCATGAAATTATCACGCAGTTCAGTACAGTGTTCCCCCACGAAGTCGCGGCTCAGAGTTTGCGGCTTCAGTCATTCACAGATTTTTTTTCTTAGAACTGAACTAATAATTGTTCGTGGAAACCCCCGCAAATTCACGGAAACCACAGATATCCTCCGCATGTTCTTTTTTCGTGGCAATATATAATTTTTCACGCATTTTTGTGTTAAATTATTACGAAATACTAACAAATACAAACATACATTCAGCTACATTTCCATATAAAATATAACTGCATAAATGTTTTAGCACCGCCAAGAACACAAAGCAACCGTATATTGGCTGCTGTCCTGTGACGCATCTCTGGCTGGTGCAGTCCAGCATTCCCGCATCATAACAGTTTCCCGCGTGGAGCTATCTTAAGTGTTTCTCGTGTTTTTCGTTTTGTTCTTCTTAAAGCCCAGTATTTTTTTCTACTGTGAATGCAATTAATTTATTACTGTATTTACCTGCTTATACAAAAGAAAACAACAGCGCATACCAAAGAAAACGTTCATTCATTACAGTACAGTCTATACAGGGGTAACATCGGTAATTACATTGCAGGAGACAGCAGTTCAGTGTAAACTGTAGAATACGGATACGGGTTTACCTTTACATTTTCATTAAGGGTAATGTATTTAAAACAAATTTAAAACAAAATTCAAATATTTTGGGAGCATATATGGGGTATATTTAGGGTTTAGACTATAAAAATAGGCCTTTTCACAATTCGCGGGTGCACTTGGAATGTAACCCTGTGAATTTCGGGGGTCTACTGTACACTGACAGAAAAAAGCTTTCATCAAATAAAACTCTTAACAAAAATACACTTAAAAGTAACAAAATGTAATGATTAGGCATGGGAATCACCAGATGAGTCATAATTTGAGCTTTGTGATAGAAAATGTCACAACATGTTTTTTTCTTCTTCAAAGAAATTTTCAATTAAGCTTCAGACTTTTTTTTTTTACTGCAGCAAGGCTGTTGTAAAGTAGACAAAACATATGGTCTATGGTCTAAACAATAATAATAACAATAATACTCATTATATTCTTCTGCATGAAAAAAAATTCAATAATTTCAGAGTATTTTGATTTAGGCTGAGAATTTGTTTTGGCCAAGACATGGAGCACATACTTTATTGAACACTGCTGCAACCGAACAGAACTGATTTTAACATTCCAAGACTGATGGAGCCGAATTGCCACCTTCACCTACCAGAGTTGACGCGATGTCCTCAAGGCCGTTCTCTAAAGCCAGCCACAGTGGCGGATCACCCTTCTCGTCCACCACCGACATGTCTGCTCCCCGTGTGCAGATGGCGTCCACCACCAGGGGGAGTTGGTTACTGATGGCCAACTGAAGGGCTGTCTGGCCCTCCTGTGTCCTGAATTGGGGACATAATACACACACACACACACACACACAAAAAAAACAAACAAACAAAATATATATACACACACACACACACACACACACACACACGAATATATATATTCATTTCTCAAATTGGATATTTCTCACAAATTAGCTATAGGCTAGTTTTTTTTTTTTTTTTCAAGGGTTAATAGCAGTTCCTTAAAGCAGGTCGTTAAATATACACTTTCCTGATCCATTTCTTTATTACATAGAAAGCTAAAATCTGAGCCCAGAAAAAATCCCAGACTTCTCATGATGGCTTAGTGGTTAGGGCGTTGGCCCTGCAATCAGAAGGTTGGGGGTTCGAATCCCAACTGCTAGTGTCACCATGAGCAAAGTATCATTCACACACTCCCGGGCGGCAGCCCACTGCTTCACTTGGTGAATGGGTTGAAATGCAGAGAAAGAATTTCACATTGTTCACACTGTCCTGTGGTGTGTTCACGCATGACTATGAAGGTTAATCAAATTAAATAAAAAAAAATTAATAGGGATCCCAGTTTTTCATTCACACAAAAAAAGCTGGCATGTGAGCAGTGTACCTGACGTTGATGTCTGCCTGGTGCTCCAGCAGGAAGAGGGCACTCTTGCTGTCTTGTCGCTTGATGGCCATGTGTAGGAGAGTCTGACCATCTGACATGGTGTCATTAATGGCTGCACCTGACCCCAGGAGCTGGGCAGCGATGGTGTGCATTCCTAACACATGACAATGATGATACTGTGATTACAATTCAGGTCAAAACCTTACAGTGTAACACACACAGTTATTATGCTGTGTGTAACAAGACTTGTGAAGCGCTCTCTTTTGCCATCTTTCATGGAAACCACAGTCAATGATCAAAAGGCATCTAGATGCATCCTATCCATTTTTATACTGTGTTTACACAGTTACAATGCTCTATAAGATCACTGCTTTTTTCACAGGAACATGCTGTGACCCATGAAGCGAATATCAGTAAGACATTTTAAACACACAAAATATCAAAGATTCAACCCTGAAAATGTTATTACCTCCACTACCCCTAGAAGAGCTCTGCTACCTGACCTGACCTCTACCCCTCTCTTGCTTTCTCTATTTTCTCTCGTTCTTGTAACATTAGCTGTATTGAGAATAGCTCTGGAGGTCAAGGAGTGGGTGAATGTTCCTCCCAGTGAAACCATGGTTGATGAGAGGGGTGTGTTGAGTTGGTAGAAAGGTCACAGCTGATTGATGTGTGTTGTGCATTCCTGCAGTAGCTGCAGCAGTGAGAGAAACTTTAGCAGAGGGAGGTTAACAGTTGGAGGGTGGATGCTGTTCTGTCTGGTACGATCCACGATTTCACAAAAATACTTCGCTATTAAATACTGCGAGTGTATTAAAAGGTGTGTAAAATACCACTTTGACCCAGCAGAACATTTTCAGTCACTTGAACATTTTAAACTTTAAGCAAACCTTTTAAAACATTTGTCTGTGATAATTCAGGTTTGCATAAAGCAGTTTGGATAATTCAGGTTCAGATAAAGTGATTGAACCTGCTTCAGAGGTACCTGTCCAGAGAGCAAGTCCAAGTACAGTTTGGTCCATGGAGTCTTTAAGGCTGAAGTCTGGGATGATCTGTAGGTTGTTTGTGGCATGGAGAGCATTAGCTGTATGAGACAAAACAACAACACACTTTTCCTAAGAAAGTAATTCACATAACTGTTTTTATGCAAAGCATAGTGTTGATTGTGATAAACTTTGTTCTGATATATCCTCAATATTTGCCTGAGCATATCATGAATACTGTCTGTACTTAAAGAACACTGGCCAATTGCAGGGTATATAGCAAAGAAAACGCTCTTTTTCTTTACATCGTAAGTCATTCACTCCCTCCCATCATGCCTACCTTTCTGCTCCAGTATGACAGACACCACATCTGGGTGGTTGTGGACGATAGCCAAATGAAGAGGGCTTTGTAAAGACACACCATGGCTTCGGTCACTGTCAGGCAGGGGGCTCTGAGTCTGCAAGTTAGGATTGGCCCCCTGCTGAAGGAGCTCTGCTGTCAGATTAGCCAGGCCACAGCGACAGGCAGTGTGGAGCGGGGTCTCAGCCTACAGTATGACACACAAAGCAAAAGAAGGGGGAAGTCAACTAAAGGCGGGTAGGCAATGTGGCAAAAAATCCACTGTATGGAGAATAGTATTAGGATGCCTGACCATTACACCAACAGGGACTTTAAGATTCCCCTTCACTGGAAGTAAGGGGCCCAGCCCACACCCTGAAAAACAGGTGTGTCCCTATACTTCTGTCCATGTAGTGTATACCATTCATTTTCCTTGAAAGTACTCACCCATTTGTTGGTGTGATTGACCTTAGCCCCATGGGTGGCCAGGAAGATGGCAGCTGCCTCACTGCCAGCAAGAGCTGCTCTCTGCATGAGACAGTTTCCTAAAAAAAAGACCAGGCACTGATCCTCATGATGTAACAAAATATATCACACACAATTATTACAAACTTTCTTCTTTTTTTTTTTGGTCAGTTAATAATTTAAATCTCTTCATCTGGTTATGACACTAATGCTAAGTACTAAACATCACATGATTAGGATTTTTGGGCCAAGGAATCCATTGGCTATGAAACATTGTAACACCAATGTAGCTCAAAGTGAGGAGAGATTCAAACTCTCAGTCAGGAACCACTCCAACTACCAGGCCAGTTTTTGCATAAAAACCCAGCCAAAACAAACATGTTATGTAAGAGCAGAATAATCTCTATTAGTGATAATCCTAATAGGTGACTGCACTGCGCTAATGGTAATAGATGTCTTTTTTCTGCTTCTTAAAATCTGCATGAAATGCACAATTTCCTGAAGAATACCTGAGGCGTCCGGAGCATCGGGGTTGCTCCCTCTCTGAATGAGTCGGGCCGCAAAGCTGTTCTCATCGAAGGAGGTCCCATTAACTACAGGTGCTTCGTCCTCAAAGGGGTTAATGGAAGGGTCGGAGGCCACAGTGATGTACTGCAGGGCCAGCCACAGAGCTGTGCTGCCCTCATGGTCCTTCAGCTCCAGATCCAATCTGAACAAAAAAGGGGTTATAAAACAGAACGGATTTTGCTAGGGGCTTCATCAACAGCACCGTTTGTTTTTGTGCCAGAATTTTAACACTCACTGTTTGCATTGGAGGAGTTGGTTGAACACTGGCTCATTTCCAGACAATACTGCTTCATGTAAAGGTGTTCTGAAAGGTCAAATTACAGCAACAGTCATTTTAGGAACATATACTCCCGGCTCCTAAAGTTATACAAGTCGTACCTCTCATATATAAAGACACTACAGAAAATGACACAAACACCTGATCTCTCTTAGTAGAGCAGTTTTTCCATTAGAGTACAGACAGGGACTACTGTTCTGTAAAGCTTGCCCAACCTTGCATGTGCAGTTGTATTTGGAGCAGATTACGAACAGATCAATTAACTAACTATAAATAAACACTAATCTAAACTACATTACCCACCGTCCTCTGCTGTTCTGCATATTGGGGTTGGCACCGGTTTTAAGCAGGGCCTCAGCAATGTGAGCCATGCCGCTCATAACCTCTGTGCTGTGTTTTTTTGGGCTGAAAGAGCAGACGAGATGCAAGGGGGTCTCCACCGCCCCCACTGTGGCTGCGTTCACCTGCGCCGAATGGCGAATCAGAAAGGTGGACGCAAACTCATCTCCTGCAGACGTTCAGAAATAAAGAAAATGACTACAGCACAGGTCTACAGGTATATGATCACATTTGCAGGAATAAAGTGAGTGTTGATAAAATCCAGTATCATGATTTTTTCCAAATGTATTATAGTATAAGACGGTAATAACATTTGAATGAATTAATTTATTGAACCAATGCTTCCTGAATATTAGCGCTCTCTGCTTAAGGAATGTCTGGGAAACATAACTAGGCTGTTTTGACCCGTTTTCTTATAGCTAAAACTGCAACCAGTCACATTTTACACTGTACAGGCCTCAGAAATGGAAGGGAAAAAAAAAATCTATTGGTTCGGTCTTAGTCATTTTCATGAGGATTTGGTTTGTATGAAAAATGTCACTTTTAAAATGATCAGAACAATTTAAAAATGAAGAGAACGATGAATACAAATTTTATTTATAGGGTGCACTGCTCTAAATACAGTAAAACAGGGCTAATTATGCTTTAACCAAACATGCAGATGGCCGGTGTCGTACCTCTCTGGATGGCTTTGTGCAGGAGGCTCCAGCCACTCTGATCCACCATGTCCACATCTGCTTTGTTGTTGACCAGTGTGGTAGCAATGCTCTCTAACTTTCTTGATAAGGCCAGGTCCAGAGCCAGGTCTCCATTATTGTCCAACTCATTCAGCTTTCCTGGCAACTTAGAGAGACCCAGAGAAGGAATTTCAAGTAGTGAACATAATCTGCAACCATTATTGATCATTATTGAGTCATTATTGATCACTGCATTTTTTAAAATCTGAATAAATATATCTGCTTTCAAGGGCATAAAACTTGAAAGCAATAAACATAAAAGTGCTTTGATGAGATGCACAGTCCGGATCATAAAGAGCAACTGATATGCCAAAGACATCCTTTGAAACAACAGGAATTACCTTTGACATTAATTTAGAACCAGATGAGTCAGTTTTCTATTCGTAATTTTACAGGTTTTTCATTTTTTGTATTCATACTCATGGAAACTAGAATTTACGCACAAATGTGTAATACACACTTGCACAAATGATCACAGTATTGAAACCCATCTGATTTATACGGTTTGTTTTGTCTTTGTGGGTTGCGTACCTGAGCATCCATTTCTATCAGGTAGAGGAAGACCACATCCTCTCGCTCCACTTTAATGGCCTTGTGAAGGGGAAACTCTGTCTTGGACTTTATCATCTTGTATAGCAGCTGGGCGCTCATAGTGCTGAAGTCCTCTTTCCTCAGGTCATCCTGTGACAGATCCGGGACAGTTAAAACTGGTAACAAATCTACAGATCTGAGGGTAAGAACAGGGAACATTCGGCATTTTACATGTAATAATATCAACATAGGGACCATTGCATTTACCATACGGGGTAGGACTTCACAATATGGACAAATTATACTTACAATATCACACGCTACACTACAATACAAATATGACATACTGCAATTATGCTCACTACATATTGTGACTGCGACCTGCCTTGATATGTTGAATAAACATACTGGGGATTTTTTTTATTTATAGCATTTGGCAGATGCTCTTATTCAGAACAATAGTAGCGGGTAATATAATATTTAGACCGTTTAGACCATTTAATATTTGCTCTAAGGTGCGAGTTTTATAGTAATTATTGTCATACTGGTGTGCCACAAATAGGCACAGAATTTGCTTAAGACCACAAAGTTTTGATGCATCACACACAGCACAAACCCTTAGCACTGATGTGTTGATAGTGACAGTAGGCTAGCACACACCCACATGAGCAAGAGATATGCTGCAGGAAATCTACACAAAAACAAGCCATTAGAGGCGAGTCATCAACCAGCAGACTCCGTGAAGCACAGTAGGGTCAGATGCATGCCCAGACCTCCCTGGAATTAGCATTTTCATGAAACTCTGCTTAAGACTAGAAACAAGTAAATGCTGGATCGACATAATAACCACAATAACCATTTTTTTTATGTTAGGACCAGTCCTCTAAAGATGAAGCAGCCAATACTCAACCTAGGAGGATTTTTAACATACGTTGGCTCGTCTAAATATTTTACTATTAAAATAATACCTCAGCATCTTAATCCTCAGTTTGCATTTAAGAATAATGTTGAAAAACTAAAGGTTTTGGGGGCCAACACTGCACTTTAAGCTCCTTTAAAATATTTCTAGCTCACATGAATGACACATTAACCGGTTACTTGTTCAATTCTCTTTTTGGCCATTTTGCATGATAAAAATATCTGATATGCACTTCAGATGTTAAATTGTTGTCGGTTATTTGTGGTAAAAGCCATTACTAACCTACACAAACAGGCTCACTATTTTATAATTGGATTCATATAGGAAAAAAACAAAACTATACATCAGATATTTATACTGTGCTACACATTTTTGACCATATAATCCACTACTATCCTGTAGTATTTGGACCAAAACAATTTATGGTTATTGGAACACATAAATTCTTTGATTATTCCAAATGCCCAAAACATTTAACGATTGTGTAGAGGTTCATTTGCAAATATCTATACTGTAAAGCCAATACTGCTGGCAACAACAGAATAATAATAATAAATTGTATCATGTTCGTTTCCCTCTGCACATAGTCATCATTAACATGCCACACCTCTCACAGTTTTCCAAATCTCAGTGTCTGATTGATCATAGTCTAGACCAAAAAAAGTGAGAGCTGCTGCAGAGAAAGAGATGCTCCTACTGTGTCTGTACCTGCAACACCAGCAGGTGCTGCAAATGACTTCCTCCCCGTCTAAAACATCACCTTGAGGATCAGTAAGTCCATCCCATAGGGATTTATGAAGGTAAGAGAGGTATCATAAAAGAGGCCTTGAACATCAAGGACGGCTCTGCATTGGAGCCTGCATCCTGCTGACAGATGGACAGTGGGGGGTGGGGAGGCATGGCAGTGCTCTACAAAAGAACTCTGCAATGCACAAAAATATCAGCAGCAACAAGTAATCTACATGGTAAAAACTTTTACTGTAGCCTATTGTTTACTTATTAATAGTATGCTGCTGTTAATAATAATAACTTAAGATTTAATTTGTTTTTAATGATACTGTTGCCTATTTTTGAGCTCCCTTCATGTTTCATGAGCATGGAACATGGATTTATTAGAATGCACAACCACACTTTCTGGGCAAAGTATTGGTCCCTGACACAAAGTTCTTTCGGTAGGAATGGCCTCTGAAATATAGTGCAAAAGACTGATGGATCAGGCGGAGAGTTACAGTCAGCAGTCCCCCCACGGAGATCACTAACGGTGACTGAAAGCGAAAGAGCTGGTGTTAATGACTCACCCAGTGACTGGCGATGATCTCACCGCAGTAGTTCATCAGCGTGGCAGCATCCAGCTCCTCGGCCGTCTGGTAGAACCTGATGCAATTCCTCACATTCACAGAGGACATCACTCCTTTCTCACATCTACAAAGAAAGAAAGAAAAGCTCTCAAATGATGGTCAGCCCTAAAACATTAATGAAGCAGTTTAAGAGAGTTATTGATTTCTTTATGTGAGTCAGTGCAACGTCTTAGGCATTACAACACTATAACCAAACAGGCCTGCATGTGCTGAAAGTCAATTAATTCATGGTCATCCACAGATGCTCTAATGACCGCCTCACTAAAGTAGCTGGCGCTCACTCTTAGGAAGCAACAGCCACGGGCTATTATATACCCATTAGAGCCCAATACTGATAATTCACTACACATTCAAATGGATATCTGGTGAACCAAGGATGTAAAAAACAATAATAATAGATCATAATTTAAACAGATAAAAAATGAGAACAGTATTCCAATTAAACGGTCAGTTCCAGCACATCCCTTTGTGCTCTCAAAAGTAACAGGGACATAATTAACTAAAAGTCACAGAGTGCGACTAGAGGAGGGTGTGCCATCCGGTGCTACTAAGGGTTGCGAAAAGCGAAGAGAGCAAGGCTTGTCATCGTCGCAGAGGGGCTGCGACAAATGGCCAGAAAGAGGCGCGTCATTGGCCAATGTCACCTAGAGCCGCGGAGAGCGGAAGGAGGAAAGTGTGCCATCACACAGCACCCTTGAAGGTGGCGCATGGCACCTGGCACCGACACCGATTCCTTGTGGTTAAGTTTCCGTTTCACGGAGACCTCACAAAGGTGGAATCCTATGACAGCAGCACATTTAATATCACTTATCCATTCCGCTACTGATGTTTGTCTAATGAGACTGCACAGCTATGTGCTCGATTTTAGTGACGGGTTAACAACAAAAACACCGGAACTTAATAAACAGCAGGTGTCCACAACATTTGGCCATCAGTAAGGTGAGGTTTTTTTTTTTTTCTTTTTTCATGAAGGTCATCTCATATGAACTCCAAAATACTGAACGTTCCAAACTCTTGCATTCTATTTTGTGAGAGGCAACCGTCATTCACCAAAAGGGGCAGCTACAGCGACATTAGTCTATGTATAAGGAACACAATTTTGAAACTGTTGTCATAACCTGTTTAGAAACATTACATTGGGGTTGGGCTGCAAGAACTGAAAGGCTACGGTTTCTGTGGGTCTGTGGGTTTTTTCACTTAATTTCTTGAGCCCTGCAAACAGTGCTGTATTGTAACGAATACTGTGATTTCAAGATTCAAGTGACTGGCACCTGTGGCAGTTGAGCGAGTATTTAATTACTCCTGCACTAACACCCCTGAGCCATGAACAAAACAAAAACGCTGGGGCCTTTGAGTCATCCACCCATTCGTGCGATAACGCCCACCCGGTGTCCAGCATGTTCCCACCTCTCTCGTAGGAGCTGGAGATGGAAGCGGTTGGCCAGCTTCATCAGGTCGATGAGGAAAGTGTCGTCCTCGCTCAGCTCCAGCTCATCCGTGTAAGCCCAGCGCAGCATCGCCATGGCAACCTCCGGCTTCGCTTCTGTGCAGGCAAGTCATCATTGCAGAAGGAAGGTAAAGAATGTACATAATATATAAAATAATGTATAAAATATGTCATAATGCAATGTGCTGTATTCCCAACCTCCTCCTCTTTTATTACATTAAACTGCAAACTACTGGTTATCAGTTTGGGAGAAAACAGAATGTTAAATATACGTCTTAGTAAAGCAAACGACAAAATTGCAGTCAAAAATCGTAAGGATACGGTACAGCAGAAAGGCTCTAGTTTTTCCTCACCTGACAGGTCCAGCTCAGAGGTGGAGGCCAAGTTGGCCAGACTCCAGCTGTCACTGCGGGCCGCCAGCACGAACTTATGAGCGCTCAGCTTCTGCTGTCCGATTTTCACCTTCAGGTCACTGCAACACAGAGCCATGGATCATACCTGGACATTCAGACTCGCAAAATAGACTGTGAACAGCAGATTGCCTTAACAACTAGACAACAAAGTGGATTAGTTGCCAACGTCATGCCGATTGACCTCAAATATACATGTTTTCACTAAATTCTGACAATATAAACACAGAAAACACAGTGACCATTTGTCTACAGTGCCCCTCTACATAGAAGAAGCTGCTTGTGGGACAGATTTAAAACGAGGAAAAAAACCCAAAATGCCTAAGGATTGGTCAATTCATTGAAATAAAAACAACAGAATAACTGATAATAATTAGATCAGCCCTAGACATTCAATGTCCGAAATAAACCATTTGTGCATAAAAACTGAGCTCTTGGTTTTTGGAGTGATGATGTATGGTGCAGGTATGATCATTCAAAACGGCCTGGGGGACATATTAACACCAAACCCTTCCTCCCTTTAGGCAAGCTAAAATAAATGTGTCCAACACATTAGGAGAGTTTTATAATAGCTCCCAATAGAAAGCCTCCCATAGAGTGACTCTCAGTCCAGCTCATGAATACTAGCTTTCTTTCTTTGCCTGAGCCTCTTCCATTCTTCACTACATGGGTCGTGAAGAGATGGTGTCTGTATATGTGTGGGGGTTAGGGCGCTATGTTAGCCCACACTGCATCACAGCATGCATTTCTGAGCACACTGCCGGCATTATCAGTTTTTTTTCCCTCAAACACTGGCCATCTGCATGCATTAAAAATGCATTAAAAATATATTTAGACCTGTAGAGAGACCATTAAATATTGGTGTCACACTGCCAAATTAAAACTGCATAATAATAGGGAGCTGGCTGGATGTTAGCCCAGTATGATGCTGTCTTTTTTTTCCCCCCTTGCACTGAATAAGAATCTCATAAAACTGACACTAATGATTGTCTTATTTTAAAGAGGAACTACTGTTTTACTGCTGCATTTTTTTCAGTTCCTCCTGTTCACAAGGCTCATAATAATCCTGAAAATATCACAGTCAGGGCAGCAAGTTTCTGTCCAATATTATCTCAAAAAATCTATTTTCTATCTATCTATTACATTAATTAAAGTTCAATACATGTTTTGTGCTTATAAATGTGTACATGATGTAATAAGGAGTCTCCCAAACAGTCCAAAGAGTGGAAAAGTGGTTTGCTACTCGAACGGCATTGCCATTTACAAACATTTTAATGATCGTAAACTTGCTGCAGACCTAATCACACTAGCACTCAAAATATTGCCCACCCCTTCTTCTGTGCCCTAATAGGGCACTCTTTGTACACGGTGCAGACATTTTGTATTCAGCCTCCACTTTAACTCTTACGATGAACAGCTCCCTGCACATACCTGTACTGGTCTTGCTGGTAGAGGTCAGCCACGATGGCCAGCAGGCGGCCGATGAAAGAGTCGCTGGGCTGGGAGGAGGAGCTGTGGCCGGACGCTTGAGCAGCCAGCATGGAGCATCTCCTCTCTGTCTCCACCAGCTTCTGCTGCATCTTCACGTACTCCTGCCGGAGCAGGGACAGGTGCTTCTGCAGCTTCTGCACCTCCTCTGCGGAAGAGAAGGAGGGGAAGAATGGAGGAAGAGGAGAGGAAGACGAGCAAGAGCAAAGAGTTAACAACTAGCCTGTGGAGAAGTAAAGCCTATAAAACAACAAAAGTGATGACTTTTTACATTGCATTCATTTGGCAGACGTTTTTATCCAAAGCGACTCACAACTGAAGGACGTGAAGCGTCCTTTGAATAAAAGGGTCTGTCAAATAAATGTAATGTAAAAAAACCAAACAAAAAAAAAAAAAACAAAGGAGAAAAGCTGAAGATAAAGGTGCATGTAAGAAATGGAACAAAAAAAAATCAACAGAAATAAAAATCTGCTAAAGTGCTGACAGAGCAGACTGTTTCGAAGTCACATCCTGAGCAGGCACACTAACCTTCCAGAGAAGCTAAGAGGCAATTAGACATGATGATGTAACGCTGGAGATTAGATTTCCCAAACAAACTTAATACACAAGAACACAAACAGTGCACACCACAGGGCCCAGGGGTATGTTTCACAAAGCAGGTCTTCTGAACAAACGTGAAGCGTCAGTTCTAATCCACATTACACAAATTTTGGCCTGTTTCTCAACGGCAGTGGATCCAGCTGAGACATGTCTGATGTATGAAGTTTGCTTTTTAATATTGCACTGGCGCTATACCACTAATGAAGTAATTAAGTGACAGAAGCTTATAGACAGATGTTTGCAAATTGCATGCCAGAGTCATCACACACTTGATTCAAATCCTGTTAAGCCGTAATATGAAACAGATTTATTGAGTGCATAATACAGTGCTACTTCATTTCAGACAATATAATGCATAAATATGTACAGTCAAATAGTGCAGTCAAGTTCAAATTTCATATAAAGCCTCCCAGGAGTTATAGATCAACTCTTAACAGCTTCTTCTTGAAAGACATATTTTTTTATACACCGGGGCGAGGCAAAAACTTTTGTGTGCTACTATCATTAAAAGTGAGGACTGTCCAAGAGGAACAAGAGGAGTCCTCCTGCAAATGGATAAGCAAACAGTGTTCTATCTGAAAAATTCTGTTTTATATAAAACCTCCCAGGAGTTATAGATCAGCTCTAACAGCTTCTCCCTGAAAGACCTTTTCAGGAATTGGCAGAACTTGTTTATGCTTTTACTGGTGCTCTCAAAAAAGCATGGCGCAACATTCGCGCCCCGAAAGCAATTCACTTCCCTCAAGCGAGAAGGGCAGGGATTTGACTGCTGACTGCAAATTCTTCAGTTCCTTCTTCCTTCCTATTTTGTGTCAGTTCATCCATCTGTGCGAGTGTGTGTGGCATTCCACAGAACGCTGAGGAAACAATTTGCCTTTGCCCTGCCATGGCTGAGGGATTGGGCA
Source organism: Alestes dentex (assembly GCA_037576975.1). Taxonomy (NCBI): domain Eukaryota; kingdom Metazoa; phylum Chordata; class Actinopteri; order Characiformes; family Alestidae; genus Alestes; species Alestes dentex. The sequence continues at coordinate 10,239,180 of JBBIGA010000083.1, forward strand.
AGCTTACACTGATTGGTTCACAAAGCTACTTCGAACCACGTGAGCTGGTCCTGGGAGCATGACGAGCACGCCAGGCGCAGCAACAGGGACCTCAGTATTAAGCAAACGGCGAACACAAAACACTTATTACCTTTAAGCTTAATGACAGTGTAATAGACCCCTCACCCCTCAAGTCTGAGTAATCCATTAAAACTATGTGCGGAAACCAAAGACAGGTCCATTGTACATTATTTGAGGTAGGCTTTTAGCTTTCTTCGAGGAATGGAGTCAGCAGCTTTGTTCCTCAGGAGGTCAATAGGCACCATAAAGCATTTTAGAGGCACAACAGCACGTGAAAGCCCTCCAGGCTCGATGACCTGATTACACAACACACTTTTAGAAGATTCGCAGGACACGGAAAAACTGCTGTAGTTAATAAAAGTGAAGATTTGCAAAAAGAGGTCAAACTGAAAGCTTAATTTCAAATGTGGCGATCATCACGAATGTGTTTCGAAGGCAAAGCAAACCACGTTAAATTCATTCATAATAAAGATAAACTGCTTGTGTACTTCTCAGTTAAGCGAGAAGTAATGGCTCAAGATGCGATAAAGACAACGGCAGCAAGTGTCTGGCCGAACAGATAAGAATGTAATGACACTGGGCAGTTAGGCATCTTTTTGACTCTTAAAGGGATTTTTTAATGTAATTATACCATTATATTACTCTAATCATATATAATTCAACCATGAAGATGTAAAAAAAAAAAAGTCTTTAAGTGTAAAATTGTGCATTGCAGAGAAGGTTAGCAAACCCCTCACAGCAAGTGATGATAGGAACCAGATGTTTGAAGAGTTGAATGCTTGTAAAAGCATCACATAAGGCAGTGTTTCTCAGTCCTGGTCCTGGAGCCTCACTGACCTGCACATTTTAGTGCTTCCCCTGCTTACACACCCAGGTCAGTGTGGGACTGTCAATGATCTGATTAGGTGGATCAAGTGTGTTGGGAGTAGTGAAAATTTGCAGGGCGTGGGGAAACACCGACAAAATAATTACAAAGTAATGCCTACTATTAAAGATAGATTAGACGTGCAACAGGAATGACTGGAAACCCGACCTGCCACCACACATTATATGGACAAAAGTATTGGGACATCTCTTAATTACTAAATTCAGGTGAAGCATTCCTTCCGTCTTAATCCTTCAGCATACCAAGACATTCTGGACAACGTCGTGCTTCCAACTTTGTGGACACAGTCTTTAATGTGGACACAGTCCATATTAAAGTCTACGTATCTGAATGCACTGCCATTACAGTCCCTGTTTCGTAATGGTAAGGCGTCTCAATACTTTTGTCTATGCAGTGCAGATGTAGAAAAAGACGTGCAACAGGAACGACCAGGCCACCATATGCAGGTCATATGATCAGTGCACCAAAGGTGCTGGCCCAGGTGAGTCGTGGTCGTTTCTGAAGTGTCTCTAATAATGAAAAATGAGAATAAAAAGAGGACAACCTGTCCTAAGCAGAGCAGTGTTGAAGTGAGGCAGCCAGTGAGGACCGTTAGGTTCGTTTCGGACTGTAACCCGGTTTAAGAGCCACTACAGCAGACTCATACTCGAAACAAGCTACATGCGTTACACACTGCAAAATCTTTTCAGAAATGTTTTACCATGTAGTTTTGTGAGTCTAAAGAGCAACCGGCATTTTTTCTCTTCCACAACCACCGCCCAGCCCACCTTCCTCTCTCTCTCTCTCTCTCCACTGTTACCAATTCAGCACTTAACATAACGGTAAACACTGCAAAATTACAGCCATTTTCTCATTTAACTCGCTGTATTAAAATGCAGGATGTCCACTTTCGCTTCAACATTACGCCCCGCAACAAACGAGCTCCAAAAACGGCTCTAAAGCCAGAAAAGGGCGTAAAACGAAGCCAGAAATCATTTTCATACCTTCCGCCATGTTGGTTCCGTGGCTGGTCGCCTTGTCTCGCGAGAACTCGGAGAGATCGCCTGCTCTGGGAGGGGAGTAAACAAATTAGCATAGAAATGTTTATTTATTTACGTTTTAATATAAATACTCTTAAAACGCCACAGAAAGTGCATATAAGTCTGTGTGAGGTCTGCTTGTTGCGACAGTGCGTTTAGGGACCAGTGTGACTGGCAGCAGCAAGTGTGACTTGAATATTCATTTTATACATATTTTACGACCCAAACCTCATCTCAAAACTAAAGACTACAGACCATGTCCACTACATGGACAAATGTTTTGGGACACATCTCATAATTATTTAATTCATTTCGTTTCAAGTGAAGGGCAATCTTAATGCTTCAGCATCCCATGACATTGTGCATGCTTCCAACTTTGTGGACAAAGTTTGGGGAAGGCCCTTCTCTATGAGTGAATGACTATCATAAAACTGTCACAGGTATCAAACCTTTTCATATAATGAACTTCCGGTAGCTTTGATTTCATTTTATTGTTAAGACTTCTGGTTTCTTTCACCACCAACAATTCTGAGTCTGCATGTTTCTCTAGAAAAACACACTTCATAGCACTCTGAATCATTTTACCATTTCTTGACCATTTAATTATGTGGACATTTTGAGAGAAAAAACAGGCCCATCTAAAGCTAACTAAACTTCAGTATATACCCTGGAACCTCACTGTCTGTCATTGTTTGATACTATCAGTTTAACTCTATTAGTAGTGATAGATAGCAATAGAATTATACTGATGCCATGCTACTGATGGTGAAATTTAGTTTTGATACTATTTTTCATAATTTGGTGCAAAACTTGACATCACATGAAGTTAATTCATTCCTTTTTTTTTACTTTCTGGAGACATAACGAGCTTAACTCTTTCCCATATCCATATCAAGGAGGGAGTTAAATGACTGCTGGTGATACACCGCTCCCATCCCTCCCTGTGATCCAGTCTAGCATCGACTATTTGAAAATGCCAGCTATGTTAGAAAGCATTAACACTACATAAATACAGATAGCAGCACCGTTTGCCTGGGAGCTTCTAGGAGATATCCTCTAGAACTAACAGCAATGACCCTCCCTGACCCCTGGAGCTGATCAATTTTTCAGTATTAACCAGTCAGGAACCAGCACCAGTTTAGTACAGTACTGGTTTTTTATACCAATTCCCATGTGTTAGTGCACAAGTTTTCTATCACCACAAATCCCTTTCCACAACTGAGAAGTGGGGAAACTTGGAAAATTCTGAATCTGTAGGACTACTGTGGATGTCAGTGATAAACACGTGACCATCAGGTAAGTTTTATCAGAGAGCAAGTTTCTTCATGATGCACCATTTCACAAAAAAACCTAAATGACTGTTTACATTATGCAAATTGTGGCAAGAATAACAGATGAATCCTCAGAGATGGAGTATGAACACTGTGTAACTTAGACTATATGGTATTGACAAAAGTATTGGGACGCCTGGCCATTAAATCAACTGGGACTTCAATGACTTGCAGTCAAAAGCATAGACTTTAATATGGATTTGCCCCCACTTTGCAGCTAGAACAGCTTCCACTGTTCTTGGAAGTCTTTCCACAAGATTTTGGAGTTTCTGTAAGAATTTGTGCCCATTCATTCTGTAGAGCATTTATGAGGTCACTGATGTTGGGCGACAAGAAAGGTCTGGCTCACAATCTCCATTCCAGTTCATCCCAAAGGTGTCTTCAACACCAAACTAATCCAGCCATGTATTTATGGAGCTTGTTTGCGCACTGGGGCACAGTCATGCTGGAATAGAAAAGATTCTTCCCCAAACTGCATCCACAAAGTTGGAAGCATGGCGTTTTCCAAAATGTCTTGGTATAAAGAAGCATTAAGATTGACCTTCACTGGAAGTAAGGAACCTAGCCAATGACAAACAGGTGTGTCCCAATACTTTTGTCTGTATAGTGTATTTTATATTGGAAATTATACCACCCTCCCTTCTTTAACATTTGTGGCATAAACTGCACTCAACTGTTGTATAAATTAAAAACCGCTCACTTATCTGCTTTGTGCACTTGCTGCCCTTGTAAATCAATTCTCTGATTACACAGCACAATATTTGATACAGGCATGAATCTCCTGTGATGTAACCAGAACAGCAAGACAACACACAAACAAGTATTGGAAAAAAATTATATTTTAGAAGAACTCACTAGAGAAGGTGACAATTTCCATAACATGAAAAATATACATCAGTATTTTGTCTTTGTACATTAGGCAAGAGAAACTGCAGTAGTCTGTCAGAGCCAGAATAAAATTAAACGGAGAATAAAGGATTGTTGGGAGTAGGACAGCGAGTCACACGCGCGCGCACACACACACTCACTCCAACATTCAAATGCACACACACACGCTTCCAAACGAAATCCCAGAAACTTCTTGTGAGAAACCTACAGTTAAAGCATGCTTAACGAATCCTATTAAAGACACCACACAAACAGAAAAAAAAGCCCTGCAAAAGAACCAAATGATGGGAGAAGCTTATGCAAAAAAAAACAAAAAATTTTTTTGTCCCTAAATCTTATCATTATATTGAAATTTAACACGTTGGAGCCGGGAATAAGAAGATACACTACACACACAGGTGGGGCAAAAAAGGGGGGGGCGTTATTGCTACACCAAATTATGAACATCTTTAATAATCAATTATGCTGGTACAAAGGGTTATAAAAGAAAAAGTTCACACATCCACACAAGCTTGAAGGGGTGTAGAGCGATCTCTCGACATCTCACCCTATTGGCTCCCGATTCGACGCAGGAGGTGCGACAAGCCAAGCAATTTTCAATCGGAGGCACTTTTGAAAAGAAAGACAAATTAAAAACCTATGAGCTCAAACATGCAGGTTTATCACATGTGATGGGCTTCTTTGTCACATTTCCTGCCTTTGCAAACTCACCGCAGAGCCGAGTACGTCCTCCTGGTTTTAGCAAAAGTCCAACACAGCCAAAAGCGGGGACACTCCCTGAACCACCCCAAGCCCACGGAGTTAAAACCAAACAATGAAATGCGCTCATGTCAAATCAAGTCAAAAAAAAAAAAAAAAAAAAAAAAAGGTCTTAAACCGTGCTTTCAAAAAGTTTTCCCTCAATTGTCCCCCAGTCAAAAGGTGTCCAACCTGACATGCTGTATGAATTCTGACAACAGTAGCGCCAACGACCGCCCCCTCCCCGCCCTTTGCACCATTCCTCAAAAACCCACTCCACTTGCCGATGAAGAACACAGCCCGTTGTGGCATTTTCTTTGTTCCTAGTTTGTGATTCTCAGGCAAAAGGAATCCGAGGGGGGGAAAAAAAGCCTTACCAATTTTAGCCTCTCTACAAACCTCATCTCTCAATGTGACCTGTAACCAAACTGACGCACACTAGATGAGGTTGCTGGGGGTGGGGATGGAAGGAGAAATGAACTATATTCTTTAAGATCTTTACAGGACTCTAACTACAGAAAGCACTATTTATTTGGTACTAAGTGTCTCGCTGGATGGATAGGAACAGTTTTATATATTATCCGGATTTTATGTCTGCTATTTACAGGTCTTTACAATTTCTTTCCTGAAAGTTGTCTCAGTTCGTAGACTTGCGTAAAAATGCGTAATATGTTATGGTTTTTCTTTCGTTTTTTTTTTTTGTTGTTTTTGTTTTTTCCCCCGTTTTAGATGTTGGCACTTGCTTGGCATGTTCTGTCCATATCTGTATGAGCTTTTATTGTTCTATTGCAGCCTACTGATGCCAGCCTGTTACTGCCAACGTTCAATCAAGACGAGTCCGGCAATAGGGTGGTAGAGTGCAGGAAAACAGTGCCATGTTTCTCGACTGGAGACCTGGTGGAAACAAGAAAGTGCAGATTAGCAGCCAAATCATGAAAAAAGTAAAAGTAAGGAGTGTTAATTCTGTGTAAAATACATAAAGGGTTGTCATTCCCTTTTAAAACTTTATATGCAAATTTCCATAAATGACCATCAGTGATATAAGACCTTATTTAAACGACTTGCACTTGGTTAAAAATAGGCTGGGTATGATTGAATATAGGGATGCTCCGATCGATCGGCCGAAGATCGGTATCGGCCGATAATCACATTTTATGACTCGATCGGTACTCGTT
>JBBIGA010000083.1:10245376-10260956 GCA_037576975.1 Alestes dentex
ATGGTGATCAGAGAGCTTACATATCAGTTATATAAACTTGAAGCATCAGAATCGGCATTGGTATCGGCCGATCACCTCAACAAAAAAATCGGTACTTGGTATCGGTTGCAAAAATCCTGATCGGAGCATCCCTAATTGAATAGAACTTTGTCACAGAGTGACCTGCTTCAATACTGTAGAAATTAATGTCAAATGTCAATAAAGTAAACCCCCCGACATTCACGGGAGTTACGTTCCAAGAGCACCCGCGAATTTGTGGTGTGGTTTAAAAAACAAAGAGCAGCCTAAAAATGCCTATTTTTATAGTGTAAAGCCTAAATATGCCCGCAAATATGCTCCCAAAACAATTTTTCATTTTAATTTTTCAATACATTACCCTGAAAGAAAACGTAAAGTTAAACCCGTATCCGTACTCTACAGTGTACACTGAACTGCTGTCTTCCGCAGTGCTAGAATGTAAAATACCACTTATAATTTTCTTAATAATTTAAGACTGAAACGCATGAAAAATTATATATTGCTACAAATTCCAAACGGCGAATTAGCAAGGGTTTACTGTACATAAGCAGTCTGTGAGCCAATAAGCATACTTGTTCCAGGATCTATAGCTAAATTCCATACAACACAGGAGCTTCAATTATTTTGTTAGTTTGAAATCCGTAGTGGTTAGTAACTGCATCCAATTTCAGGACTTATTTCTAACTCATTTCTCTCATTAGCCACACCCATTTTTTATTTGTAATGTAGAAGGTATTGAAAAACAAACAATATCATTTAGGAATCCAAGTCTGGGAATCACTTTTGATATTGCTCTCGGAAATATTTCAACAATACCCAGTCTTGGTTACCACTAGAAGCCCAAACTGAGCATAAATATGAGGTTTCTGCACTGAATCAACACTAAGGTACCTGTTCATAAAGACAGACAGCACACACACAGGCTAACAGCACCAGGCTTCATTAATTTGTTTCAGCTACAAAGGCACAGTTAACCATATTAAAGAATATTGAAGAGAAAGAATGTTTTCTGAAGCCAAGACTCCATGGGTTAATAAAGACCTGTTTAAAGGTCCTTAAAAAGTTGGAGACAGCAACATAAAACAAACCACAAGACCTTGGCTGTAAAATCACAGGGTTAAAGTCCACTACTCACCCTGAAAATAGTGAAGCTACAAGCTGCTGGATGAATATCACTCAAAAGCAGTCTCTTGGCTCTTTCGTACACAACGAGCAACTTTCCGTTTAAATTCACCGTGTCTGTCTTCCCTCCATTCTTTCTGAAATATTCAAAGAAATTCATTTCAGAATACAACTGAGAACATATACTTACAATGTACAGCATACATGTGATTACATTACCACACAGTCACTCCCTATATTATTTTGACCATTTACTTTTGTTAGACTACATGAACACCACGATTTATCAAAACACGCAGAGACACACTCATATGAAAGAGCGATCATTCGAAATATCAAAGCACACATTTAAACATTGTGACTTTTAGATGAGTTTCATTGGCCTATCACAACCTTTTGCAGTATCAATATTGCACAAGCTGACGTGTCAATCAAAATTCACACAAGCGTTCTTGAGATATGTTTGATGCTTACGTTTGATCATGTAAGGCCAAATCTGCAGTGATGATTAAAAAAAAATAACACTTTTCATAGTAATTCACATCCATGGCGCCAAGTCTCCAGCTCAGCAGCAGGTAAAGTTTACCTTACATATAAATGTAAACTATTTTTATAATTTGTAAACTACTGTTTCAAACAAATTCATACTGTAACGGCCTCACACACTATATTGACCAAACGTTTTGTGCAGCCCTGACTTTATCATAGGCTTTACGCAAACTAATAATCTTCTTAAAAACAATAATACAAAAAAAGCTCCACTGTAAAATTCTAACAGGGACTTACTGCCGCATCCACATTGGCAGGGGAGTCTCCATTTGGATCAGCCAGCATTGAGATAACACTAATCATGATGGTCTCCACAGTGTGGATGGGGAGCCAGCGTTCCTCTGGCTTTTCATAGCCGTACTTGTCCTCTCCCGGCTCGTGCAAAATAGAAATACAAACGTCACCGTTCTTGTCAACGGAAAACAAGAACATAGAGAGGAAAGTAGAAGGAGCAGACGAAGCTACAAGGAGAGAGAGAGAGAGAGAGAGAGAGAGAGAGAGAGAGAGAGAGAGAGAGAAAGATGTATACTATTTTGAGTAACAGTTTTTTAATAGAGCAGTAGTAGCGGGCGATATTCTGGTCCATCCAGTATATCATCTAACAAATAAGTGCAGAACTTGCTTGAGTGTGCAACGTTTGGATGCAACACGACAGCACAAATATTTAGCACTGATTTGTTGCTAATGACGGTGGGCTAGCACACCCACACAAGAGTGAAAGTTACGCTTGCAAGACAGTTGCTGTCATTAACTGAGCCATTAGAGCCAAAGCCATCAACCAGCAGCGTCTGTGAAACACAGGAGTCAGACACATGCCCAGACCTCGCTGGAAATGACGTTTTCACAAGGCTCTGCATGTAACCCCAAACAAGCAAAGGCTGGGTCAAAATTATTTGTGTATGTGAGTCACTATCCTCTAAAGATGAAGCAACTCATACTCTGGTCTAGGAGGTGTAGCACATTTTGGGTTGTCTTTAATAGTTTTGCACCTTCGTCCTCAGTTTAAGAATAATTTTAAGGATAAATGTTTTGTTGGGATAAAAATCACACTTCAAGCACATTTTATCTTCTATGTTTTCAGTGTTCATAAAAGTTTTTCAAAAGATACGTAAATGAAATGTAATGTAATAAAAAATTGGCTTTTTTGTTCAGTTCTGTTTTTGCCATTTTTCAGACTCACTGTTTTCTAACAGGTCTTTAATATCATCACTTAACTGTGATCTATCCCAAAATCACCATGTATGTATCCATAGCATGATACATGTTTGCCCATACCACCCACTACTAATACAGCAGCATTAAGAAGTGGTACAAAACACATAAGACTTACTGTCTGTCACCTCAGATTTGAAATAACTGTTGATTTTCTATAAGGCTGGACTGCATTTCAGTCTTCCAGTTTGTGATGGTCTTTCCCACCTGAAAATACACATCCTGGACAAGTACTATTCTAGCTAAAACCATAGGTGCCTGCTCTGTCAGTACCTGCTTCATGCTTGTTAACCCTGAAGGAAAAGTGACCCAGTTCAGTACAGGTGCTCAGATACAGTATGGGGTCACCTGGCGGCGGAAATAACTGCAAAACTTGATGACAGACTTTTGAACGTACCATGCTGTAACAGTACTGTATGGTCAAAAAGAGCTATTAGCTGTATTATGCAGGTTTATCTTAATGCGATTTACATGGAGGGAAGAAAACTACACTGTTGGTCAACTGAAAAGTTTCATTGTCTGAGTGGATATCAGTTCATATCCTTGATGGGCAACACACTTAAATATGCCTTTTACACAGTTACACGTACAGGATGTGTATTTCTGTGTATTTATTTATACCTAGAAAACCAACATACCTAGAAAAATAACATAATTTGACCAAGGTGCCCAAATATTTGTACACTACATAAAATACATACTTGAAATCTTAACAAAGGATGACCGCTCACATTATACGACCATCCATGGAATTTCCTGTCTTTCCTAGCAGGATGCATTATAGTAGGTAACAACATAACACACTGGACTCAAGGAACAGAGAATGGAATTCCGTACTTTTGAATCAGATGTTGAAACTGTTCTTACCATTTGGGTGCCATATCTCTGTGATGAATTTCATTTTGGGAGGCCTGAGAGGATAGTCTTTGGGAAACGTGAGATGAGCTTTAAACACTCCACCCTCACTGTAAACACAATACAACATGCCGTTTTTAGCAAGTGTAGACATCCTCCACCAATTCTGTATACAGCCCGACATTCACTGAATATATTATGGTATAAAACCAATACATTATACAACATTGTTTTATCAATAGGAAAAATCACTGACAATGTGATAGGTACAAATGCATGACTCAAAATGAAGCATGAGTATGATGGTCAGTGTGACCACGGACAAGTGTGTAATTTGTCTAAACCAAGACTAACAGCGAGTGTCCGCTAGCAATTCTGCCTTTTCAGATTTGTACCTTATGCAAATGAATCTAACTGCCTCATTGTGTTTGGCCAGCCAGGGTTAGGTCAAGAAAGGCAAGCATTACAATCTCCCAAGGTACAGGAGGAAAAGCAATGGACATTTTTTAATCCTCTTTGAATTCATGACCGTTTAACACAAATTCCTGACGCATAACTGTTCATAGTAAAGATTTGGGGGAGTGGGAGGGGAAATTTTAAAATGATAGAAAGCCCTAAGGTTAGTTGCTGAGACGTTAGCTTGCTAATGATATTGAGCAAGTTATTTGATGGTTTATGTGGACAGCTGATGCATTACAAAAATGATTACAAATAATAAAAACATGAAAAGCCTACATCTACATTGTTCTCATCGCATGTTTTTTGCAACTTCGACAAAAGTAAGGAAATAAGAACATCAAACAGCATTTCAGAGTGTTCAGTACCCCAGATATGCTGGTTATGGTCCCTGTTTTCCTTCATCCCCACAACATGCCCACAAATAGCAAGCACAGAGACCCAGCATGGCAAAATGCAGCAAAAAGTGCAACTGGACACATACCGTAACTTGGAAAACAAGCTAATTTTATATTCTGTCAAATCCCGTAAGCCTACTCTATGCTCCAAAAGTAAAGAGTTAGTAAACAGAGGGGAGAGTATACTTACTACAGTGTATCAGGAGGACCAATTATTAGCACTTCCCATCTGTAGAGGTCATTATCATCTATCAGTCCCGCAGAGAACCCTTCAACTGGGTTTTTATTCAGTTCTGAAAGTGAGAAAAAAATATTTAGTAATGATCTGAACCTGTACAATCTGTGCAAATGGAGTGATGTGTGTCTGACTGGTTACTTGCATCATACACAGCAAGAGACCATTATGCTTCTGCAGGTAGTGCTGAAAATATTACTGTAAGGGCAATTAAATGATAGGGCTGATTCAAATTTACATCAGATATGTTCAAATCCATATAAAATAAACAAAGAGAAATAACCTCCTAATTTGAGGTGGGTGCTTAAGTGCTTAAAGACACAGATTTAGGATCTCTGACCAAATATAATCTCAGTAAATCCACGCTTCATTCCTATGAGGAAAACAACAAACTGCACTGAGGCTCCAGGGAGGGAGGTTGCTTTTCCACACCGATCTATGACCACCCTTCCTCTGTCCAAGTTCCAAACATAGCTGCTAATGGAAACTGCAGCCCTGATTTCAGATCAGCGCAAAAGACCTCGGGTTCCTTTGTGTGGCCACACTCCAGCTTAAGTGGAACAGGATTGAACTCACTGAGTGTAAATCTGTGTGCTCATGTGGTCTCTGGCTGTCTGTATGAGTTATGAGGATCAGTCTGGCATGGACTACTGCATGTGTTCTCATCTTATGAATAACTGCAAAAAAATCTCAGAGGGCTGAAGGATACAAAACATGTTTATGAAATAACTAGCTCCCTGTGGTGTCAGCTTTTTGTGAGCTTATGAATCACAAAACCATTCTGGTCTTGGCCCATAAGGTCCAGATCAAATACAACTGATAATTAATCACTTACCAAATAAGTCAATTTTCCCCCAAATGGTCCCACACAATTTTTAATGTCTTAAGACAACAAAACACTACAAAAACATGACCTGATGCTCAGTAAATAACCTGTAAGCAAAGCTCATTGGCCTTCAACTGATACGCTGGTGAATGCCAAGGTAAATCTGGCCCAGAGGGTATGGTGCCAAGCTAAAGCAGTCATTATTCATTAGTACACAATTCCAATGGAAAAAGTCAAGGAGCCACAGATAAGAATCAGAAAATAGCACAGTGGCATTATCAAACCTGCAGGAAGGGACACTATGCAAGCGCTTTATATCGAATATAAGAGTCACGTCTTCCACTTCACTGCTTACTTTGTGCAATGCTGTTAAAACTTAACTTGCGAATTGTGCCACATGCCATATTTTAAAACACCCAATAATTCTCACACATGGTACATGCAATTTCATGCCTTTTAAGGCTTAAACTAGCACTGCCTAATGCCTCCCCCCGAAACTACTCTGCACTTTTATGGTGCAAAATAAACAGTAATTGTGAGGACCTTTTGTTCCCCCCCCTTGCTCTTGTGCTCGGGTGCATGGGGTGCACAATAGGGGTTCAACGAGTTCACCAGGCTGGTGTTAAGAGAAAGAAGTCAAAACATGATCGATTCCACTCCGTCAATCTGTTAGTGACAGCTCCCACTATAAATGGGGATGGGGCAGGGGGTGAGCCCAGGCTCAGTAGGGCAATTCCCTGCCATTCCTAAGGTTCTGTGTATCCTTCAGGCAGGGAAGCTCTCTGGCATCAGGCCAAGACAGGCTTAAGAGGCGCGCACCCTCAGCTGTGAACATTTGGCAAGGACCAGCCTTGTTGCCACTGTGTGTGTGTGGAATAATTGTGGAAATGTGGAAAGGGGGGGCTTCTTTCTTTTTTCTTTTACACTGTTTCTAAAGGGCAGAGGTGTAGTGTTTCATAGCAAACATTACACAACCCTCACCTTGCTCAGCCAAACTGAGAACAGGAGTGAAGACTCAGCACTATTACGAAAATATGTATTTTGTAAGTTGATCCACTGATTAATTCTGGTAGCTGCTGTGCACACGGGGCCCCCCCTAAGTGCAATGGTGGCCAACTCTACAAATACATCTAAGCTAAGCTGTCACTCATGGATCAGGTTGCCCAATCACTACCAGTGTGGGACAAAGGGGAGCAAGGGGAGGCACAAACACGGATAAACAGTCTTGAGCCAGAATAAATCACAACTCCTAAACGAGCAACATATGATTCAAGCATGTCTCTTGGCTGTAATTTGGCAGCCCCTCGATTTTCACTGCTTATCTGATCACCAGCCATCTGGCTGGAGACCCAGGAGCTCGCTAGCCAAGCCTGCTAACGTTAACATTAGCCTGCTGGCTAGCTCTGGGGCTGAGAAAAACAAAGGGATTTTGATTACCCCACTGCAGCAGCTGGGCTGCTCACAACACTCCTAATGGCTGATTTAAACCTTATAGCTATTCCAGCTACAGGTTATACTGGAGAACGAACATAAAATTATACGACAGATAAGTATAGCTGGACGAAGGAATGAAGAAAGGAACATGCTAGCTTGTTAGAAGTGGCTTGACAGACGTCAATACATGCCTAAGCAAAGCTAAGCTAGTTAGCAGATGCCGGCCGGCTGAGAGGAGCAGGCCCACACTTCTATGGCGTTTTTTAAACCTTTTAAAATAAGCCAAAGGGCAAATGTGGGTGCAGTTCAGTAGGGGAGACCCTGGACATATTTCCAAGCTCCAGTCCAGGTTCATAAGTGGCGTTTTGGCTGTGAAGTGGGCATGAAAACAAAGGCAGACACGAAGGGCCGGGAGGAGGCGGATTAGCTTTTAGCCTCGTCCCGTACAGTCTCCCCCCCTCTTTCTGACCATGAACCTTTAAATTACCTGCCAGCTGTCTCCTGAGTAGCAGCGCGGACTGCGGCTCCGTCATGGTCGTGTGTGTTGTGAATTTTACTAAAACTAAAAAAGGAGGAAAAAACAAAAAACAACACGGGTCAGTAAATAATCGTCGTGTCCGTTGGTCCTGTGCTCTACTCCGTCCTGCTCAACATTCTGATGAGCTTTGCGCATGCGCAGTGCGGGCGACCGACACAGCAAAGAGAGAGGAGCCGTGCAAGCGCATGCGCCAAACAAGTCCACATTATATGGACAAAAGTATTGGGACGCCTGACCATTACACCGAAATACGCCTTAATGACGTTGCATTCAAATACAAAGACGTTAATATGGATTTGCCCCACCTTTGTAGCTATAACAGCCTCCACTCTTTTCAGAAGGTATTCCCACAGAGTGTTTATGTGGGGAAATTTGTGCCCATTTATTCTGTAGAGCATTTATGAGGTCAGGTACTGATGTTGAACGAGAAGACCTGCCATACAGTTCATCCTGGAATAGAAAAGGTTCTTCCCCAAACTGTGTCCACAAATTTAGAAGCATGGCGTTGTCCAAGATGTCTTGGTATGATGAAGCAATAAGACTGCCCTGCAGTTAATAGGCCTAGCCCAAATCCTGTAAAACAAGTGTGTCTCAATACTTTTGTCCATTTAGTCAATTTAGATTCGAAATAACAGTCCTATCCAGAATGATAGTGTTGGCGTATATTAAAGTAAAACTATTTAAATGGAGAAAAATGTTCCTTTTAAATACCAGTCATATTGTTAAGTTCTGGGGCGCATGTTACCAAAATCACAGCAAGTATTCTTGGGAATCTCTCATTTTCTAGTCTTAGCCAGCGTGTCAGGCAGCTGAATGATGGCTATCATTAGTGCAGTTCTAATAGGTAGTCTGAGGTAAACCTTTAAGTTGATGGATGTTAATGTATGATGCCTTGAGAACTTCAGATCCTCCCAACAGCGAGTAAACTAGTCACTTACACTGTTTAAAATAGCAACCCAGTTCCATATGGAGGAGTCCATTCAATTTAATACATTTAATAAATGATTTTTTCACTACAATGAGAACAGGAACCAGACATCGAATGTAGGGATGGATATCGATACTGAAATATCGCTGCTTCTGATCATCCTGGATCATTTGGCAAACCGATGCTCACACGAAAATATCATTACCAAGTCTTTGTTTTAACTGAAAGTTTAATACACACCCTTTTACTGAACAGAATGTGTTTTTGATGGTGGCAAAGTAAAAAAAAAAAAAAAAAAAGATCGTAGTAAATAAGTATGTAGGATAGGCCCTACATTTCCTTCCTTCTGATTCACACACGGACACACACAGCAACATTAAAAATAGAATGGATGCTCCGTACTGGCTATATCACTCCACTAAGCAATCTAAGCTCATATTTAAAATGAAATATTTAACATGATAATTTTGAGATAATGAAAAGATTTGAAATAGACATTAAAAATGTATTGTGTTACATCTATCCAACGTGAAAAAACTAAGTCGTGCGTTGTCACTGTGAGTGAAAATGCTGAATGTGCAGTTTTAATATCACACAGTTGTATCATGAGGCAGGGGCACTTACCATGTTTTGCCACTAGGTGGAGACCAGGCTTCCAGGATTCAGGGCCTTTCATGATTTCACATTAAACGAATATAATTTCATCTGTTTTTCACATTCCTCAGGCTTTCAACATATGCGATTGCTCTTCGCATGTCTAGAATAAGCTAGAGACTGTTATTTGTGGCTAAAACAAGGGCTTTTTATGTGGATGTAGGGGTCAGAGTTGTGGAGTGGCCTAAAGGGGTCATGTAAGTTAATATTTTGTTTAAAGTATATTTACGGCACAAGTTACAGCAGAGCAGGGAAAGAACTGTCCCTTTTTCACATTGTGACACTGACTTTTGGGAAAACGGTCATTTCACACCTCTAACTAGTTCGACCACCTCAACATGATAAAAAAATCAGAGCCACCGGAAAAGATGGGAAATTGTGACTGCTGAATGTTTTCCCAAAAGTCCCCAAATTACTGTTTTCCCAAAGGTTAGGCTCACGGTGTGTAAAAGGGACAGTTCTTTCCCTGCTCAGCTGTATCTTCGGCTGTAAATATAGTTTAAGCAAAATATTCACATTTTCCTGTTTGCGTTGCGATCACAACTTGCTGAATGACAAGTCTAGGATCATAGCAGAGAAAGCCACATCCTTTATATGACACAACAGTGGCCTGATTCTGTCAGGGTGGTTAAAATGACCACTTCTGTTATTTCCCAAAACAATATAATATGTGTAGGATCATAGACAGAAGAAGTGATGAAATAGCTTCCGTTTCACAGTCGTGATGAACCATCAAAGACTGTAAGATGAGAAACTTCACGATGAATCTTGCAAGCAAATTGTGTTGTTACACTGGTAGCAGCAGTATGAATTATATCACCTCAGGTAACAGCACAGTCGTGCATTATTTTCACCATGATGTGTAACAGGCTACCACGTGCAATATTGTGCAATGTTCTTACCGAGTGCTAAAACATTGTCATTAAGTGCATATCATGTGACGTTTTCTAAAGGGGTGCTAAATCATTTAATTGCTTGCAATAGATTATGTGCAATAGCAACCCGATCTCACGACTTTTCATGCAGCCATCACAAAGTATAATGTAATCAAAATATGTGCTGCGATCACGATTTTTTCGTGCTAGGACAACGCTTCACTTTTTGTGCTAGGACAGCACTTCACTACCCTGTATTTTAATGTGCACTGCGTAACACCGCCAGTATCTGCACTAACTGGTGACTGTTAGGGTTAGGGTTAGGGTTAGGGTTAGGGTTAAGGTTAGGGATAGGGTGAGGGTTAGGTTTAGGTTTAGGGTTAAGGTTAGTGTTAGTGTTAGTGTTAGGGTTAGGGTTAGGGCCTTTCCCCATCTCACGGCATTTCAACCTGTTTCAACCGCTTTGCAAACAAAAACGATAAGGAATCAACCCATTATTTCTCTCCTACTGTCCCTCGGTCACCAGTTAGTGCTGATACTGACGATGTTACGCAGTGCGCATTAAAAAACAGGGTAGCGAAGCGTTGTCCTAGCATGAAAAAGTGAAGCGTTGTCCTAGCACGAAAAAAAGCCCTAAATCATGATCGCAGCACATATTTTGATAACATTGTGTTTCGTGATGGCTGCATGAAAACTCATGAGCCCGGGCTCGCAATAGTCTTCATGTGCAATATTACTACCTAGGTCAATACTACTTTTTCATTCCTTAATGTTACTACTAATGTTCTACTAAGTGCAATAACTTATTCCAAACGAACATTTGAGTCGATAGTTTTTCACTCAGCTGTCTTACACATATACGGTATTTATGCCAAGCAATTCTATATGTAGCACAGTGTATTCATATTGAGCGTTTTTCTTTCTACAGATTTTTATTTAGATTATATTGTTACTGTCTCTGTGTTTTGTGGCAGTCATTACATAAGCAATTTCCTCCGGGATCAGTTTTTCTGATTCTGACGCTGATTCAAAGCGACGTTTTTAAAGGCCTCGCTGGAGTTTGTTTACTCTAATTCCTCGAGACCCCTGGCCTAGAAGTCAAAGGTTTTCCAAGCCCTGATGATTTCAGGTCTCTTGCCAGTTGGCAGTGAAGACAATTCAGTAGAACCGAGCCAGAAAAAAAACCCTAGTTCTGGAGTAAACCATTCTGTGCCTTGGTATTGAAAATGCTTCACCATCCACGCCTAGATGTGTCCTGTTAATGGTTTACAAGAAGTGACAGCATGAGCAAGACTTTCTGCTCTTTGGTTTGTTTCTCTGATGAGATATGGTGTGTGGTAGGTCTGTGTGGCCTACAGCTGAGAGTGTTAAGAGGAGGGGGGAATGCAGTTGGCTTGTTGTGCACATTGCGTCACAAGGAGGAACTGTTTGCAAGCGTGTGACCAACCAGGAGAGAGCGAGAGAAAGAGAAAGAGAGAGGGGGTGGGAGGCAGGACTCTGTTCCCTCTTAATAATCTGGCAGTTTATTAAAGTTACAGTCACATCTCCCACAGTCTCCCAGCGCAGGCCACGGCTCCAAGCCATCAGGACAGTGGAGGAGATCCAGAGGGACTGGCAGTGGGAACAAAGCATGGATTGAACTGTGGAAGAAACCAGGACCACCTCAAGCCAGGCACAAGCCCCTTTTCGACCTGCACTTGAAGGTACCTGTATATGAGGCATCACTAAGTCTTCCGTAAATGGAAATTCCAGTATTTTTCCAAGTCATTTTCAACTGAAATGAACTGGTTTGAACTTGCAACATTTTATTCATCATTATGATCTAAATCTAACACTGACTTTCACCAGAAAACTCTTGAGCATCTCGGTTACTCAAAGACCTCTTGTCTTCTTCGCCGAGCCGAGGCGAAACAAGCACATGCTGTTGTGTTGCTGTTTTGTGGGAAAGCACAGTGTCAACAACCGTGGCATTGTCACCCCATCTCATTGGCATTCGGGGTCGGGAACGCCTCCAGACTGTCACCGGTACGATCGCTGCCAGCAGTCGATTCAGAAGAACTGCTCTGGCCTGTTTTTAGTTAAATGTTGGAAAGGAACAGAGCATGACACTATTGTTTTATGACTGCTCGTATTTCACTAATGTAGAGAGCCCGAGGCAGTAGGTGCTATACAGATTAGAGATGCGAGTCATGTTTATGTAGATAGTGGCAGATAGTTCTCGCACCAAAGTGGTGCAATGTTCTGCCTCTCTGACAGAAATGCATTTTAAATACACGCTGTGGGCCAAAACGTTCTAAAAAAAAAACATTAAACAATGTTCTAGGCAGCTTATTAATTTCATGCAATACCCTCCTGTGAGCCAGTGAAGCGTTGAACTGTTCCCATGTGAACAACTCTGACCGTACATTTCTCTAGAACCTAGGACTTCAAGTGAATTTGTTTACATCTTAACCAGTTGCACGATGCCACTTTTTCATGTCCCCTAACATCTCAGCCATGAGCATCTGCCACAATACCTATACCACTTTTTCCCCCTCTCTTGAACATCAAAGCTGTTAATTAGACATTTGTCTGGATGCACTTTGAATCTGCCAGGGTTCCCTACTTCCTCTATAGCGCAATATGTAAGTTTCTACACCCATCTAAAATTTCTACACCCATATAGTGCGCAGTTTATCCACTATGGAGTTCTGCACACATGCCTGAATCACCATAATAAGATACATTATTTGGGTGCAGGTGCCTGAATTTGTAGAGAATATGTAGAGAGCATGGCGGCATTTGCATTATTTGTTTCCTCATCTGTATGTCTCTCCCTTTACGGCAAGTTGCACAAAGTTTAGTTAAACATTTACATGGTGGTTCCTTCAAAATGTCCAGTTTGTCCAATATCCAAGATTTCAAGATTTCCAGTTTTTCCAATCACCAAGCTTCCAAGATTCGCATATTCTGAAAAGTGGGTGTTCCCCTTTAAGAGCTCAGTGGGGCTCTGCTGCCTTTTTATTTGCCTTCACTGATCACATGGCTGGCCATTGAAGTGTCCCCATTTGGTCATCCATTATTTTCTGTAATTCTCTTATTGTTACATAATGAGATTTGCGGATAGATTGAATTTGCTAAAATTGTATTTTTGATGTAAATATTATAAATGGCCGGTAGACAATGCTTCATGCCTCTTCTGATAAATAAGATTCATGTGATGGCCTTGCTTAGTGATTGTATTAAGCATGGACCACAATGCTACAGTGTAAGATCAGATCACAATCTCACAGGGACCCAACTCCCCCACCCCTCGCTTTTCCAACTAAAATAGTTGTGGTTACAGACAAGGAATAGTTTGCATTAGTTTGCATGCCAATGTGTTTGGGATGTGTCCAGCAAAAAAAGCTTTATTTTAGGATAGTTTTATTAAACACGTAAGTGGCGAATACTGGGAAAGCAAGACTACTGGCACAAAAACAAAGAATGCAGCATGGTGCTACACTTTGCCCCTTTTTGGGATCAAGGGGGAAAAAATCTCCTCAAAGACGTTAGTTTAGGCCGGGCTGCCAAAAGTGTGGTCTGCAGGAACAAGTTGGCCTGTGAGGATGATGGACCGGGCTCTCCAGTTAATTATCATAACCCCAGTCCTTCACTCAGTGTGTCTTGACGGTTGCCCATAGTTCCTGCGTCCAGCAAATGAACTTTTAAGAACTGACTGTACACTTTCTGCCTAAAATATCCCACCCCTCAACAAGTGGCACTCCAATTAGATAACAATAAATATTAAAAGAATATTAAAGTCATTCATTTCACCTGCCAGTAGTTTTAATGTTGTGGCTGATCGAGCCCAGTCTCACGAGTTTTAGTGCAGCCATCATGAGTTGAGCAATAATGAGTTGATTCCTTATGATTTTTGTTTGCAAAGTCCCCCCCAAACTCTAACCCTAACCTTAACCCTAACAGTCACCAGTTAGCGCAGATACTGGCACTGTTACGCCCTGCACATTAAAATACAGGGTAGTGCAACGTTGTCCTAGCACGAAAAAAAGCCCTCACAGCACGTATTTTGGATTACATTGTATTTCGTGATGGCTGCACGAAAAGTCGTGAGATCTGGTTGGGCTGATCTGTGCATATTGCTTTGTCTTTATGGATCTTGGTCCGGTACGACAATTAAAAACGAGTTATTCAGCAGAATGTTGTGAGTTCCACGTGCTAGACAATCTGACTTTGGATTGATAGTAAGGTCAGACACACCAGCAAATCATATTTCTGAAATACATGATTATTCCATTGTGGATGATGAGAGAACAACCCACATTCACTGTAAACAATTGTGTCTTAAAGGTGGTGCCTCTAGGTCTGGTGTGTTTGGTCCTTGGAAGCTGAAAAAAGTTGATTTCCTTGCTCAACTTCTACTGCTCAGACAAATCAGGTGTGTTTGAGCAGGGCAACCACCAAACCCTGCTGTTCTGACTCAGCCAGGCCCGCAGTGGTCTAGTGTTGCCGTAGTGTTACAGCACTTGAACTGTTCTAAAGCTCTGTAAACGTCTTGCAGAGGATCTTCGGCGACCATGGAGCCACGGGCCTCCACGGGGTCGGCAGAGCCTAAAGAGAAGGTGCGTTTGAGCTCATGCATGAGTGGGAGCCACCGGTACGGCTCCATAGCCAGCGAGCCTGAAGACAACAGCTCATTCTCTGCAGAAACCAGGATCATCTCTCCCAGACAAGCCTACGTGTCCGTGGCTGTTCTCTGCTACGTGAATCTGCTCAACTACATGGACCGCTACACAATCGCAGGCGAGTAGGCCGTCCACATTCTAACAGCTAAAGGAAGTTTAGTGAAACCAAGAAATTCCTGAAAGCCTCTCATTCATTTGTTTTTGTTTTTTTGTTTTTTTGGTCAAATGCACCTGTTCTCTCTGTATTGCAGGAGTTCTGCCAAGCCTCCAGAGATACTTTGACATCAGTGACAGCACATCTGGCCTTCTGCAGACAGGTATCAGCTTTAACGACCCAGTCAAGAGCCTTTATTTGTAGCATGCTTCTCTCAAATGTCTCTCACGTTTGAAGAAGCAGTCAGTTTCAATATTAACAACCTCTGGATGTGATACCATTCGCAGTGACAAACAAAAGGAAAAAAACAGCATAAAATGCCTTAGCAAGGTGCAGAGCCTCCTTGAGCCACACGAAAAGCTTCAGCACACCATAGCAGAGATTCTACAAGTGTCTGGAACGGCACTGGAAGGATGGAACACCATTCTTTTTTCTATAAGTCATATTCAGGTTTGGGCACTGATTTACATGTGGCATTTAAATAGCACACGGTTTCCATTCGGTCATTTTCTTTTTAACACATTAAAGAAAAACAACACAGTTTTCCTTATATGTTAAATTCAGTCAATAAACTAACAGTAGTTGAGCATTACTATGTGCAGAGTATATCTGTACACACACACACACACACACACACACACACACACACACACACACCCACA
>JBBIGA010000083.1:10281072-10283572 GCA_037576975.1 Alestes dentex
GGGATGCCTGAACATTCCACCAGCAAGGACATTGTTCTCTAATACTTAGACTTAAATATGGAGTTGGTCCCCCTTTTGCAGCTATAATAGCTTCCACTCTTCTTGGAAGGCTTTCCCCAAGAATGAGGTCAGGCACCGATGTTGGGCGAGAAGGCCTGACTCGAGGTCAGGGCTCTGTGCGGGCCAGACAAGTTCTTCCACTCTGAACTCATCCAGCCATGTCTTTACGGAGCTTGCTTTGTGCACTGGGGCACAGTCATGCTGCAGTAGAAAAGGGTCTTCCCCAAACTGGGTCCACAAAGTTGGAAGCATTAAGATTGCCCTGCACTGAAGGTAAGGGGCCTTAGCGCAAACCCTAAAAAAAAACAGGTGTGTCCCAATACTTTTGTCCATACAGTGTATATAGCTTGCACACACCTTTCACCGCGCTGAGCCACACGGAGGCATGGTTTAGCGCTCAAGCACGCTCACACACACACACACGCACACACACACACACACACACACACGCACACACACACACACACACAAAGCGAGGTGCTTTCGTGGGCGTGTATTAAGTGCGAGCAGACACGCCCCCCCCCCTGCTTCACCAGCACTGGGAGGCAAAACTGGCTGCCACTGCAGTTCCGCGCAAGCATGCAGCACCAGAGAGCCTCGCTCCAAGCGCAGCTCCACCAGTAGAGACGACCAGTAGGGTATCCGTCCAGCTTCCATCGAGGAATCTCTCTTTCTCTCTAGCTCTTGCTCTTTCTGGTTCCGCTTCTCCAGCCCGGCACCACTCTCTCCCTCTCCTCTCCATCGCGTCTCTCTCTTCCGTGAGAGACACACACACACACACACACACACACACCACACACACTCTCGCCATGTGCGTGGAGAGCGACGGCTGCGAGCTGGAGCCGTGCAGCAGCTCGGAGGAGGTCCGGACTCTCTCCGGCAGCATGAGCGGCCCTCTGAAGCCGGGCGCACGGGAGCTGGGCGCGTGCTCTCCGGGACAGAGGTGCAGTGCCGCGCTCGTGCGCCTCCGGACCCCCACCGCCGCCGCGGGCATCCTCAGCTTCGGGAACGTCCTCAACTACATGGACCGATACACGGTGGCCGGTAAGAGGGGGCTTTTTCTTCCTTTGTGCGGCGCGCCGGCGTGTGTGTGTGTGTGCGTTTGTGTGTGTGTGTGTGTTTGTGGTACCAATTTCAGGCAGGTAGGGGTTCCAACAGTAAAGCTCCTTACAGCGAGACATGACAGGTTCTCTGAGAAACAACTGGATCTAGTAGTGTGTGTGTGTGTGTGTGTGTGTGTGTGTGTGGTGGCAGTTCCCCCATACGGACAGTCAGGTAGGGGCTCCGACTGTAAATCTCCTTGCAGAGAGACATGACAGGTTCCTTCAGGAACAAATGTGTGTGTGTGTGTGTGTGGTGCCAGTTCCAGACAGTAAAGCTAAGCTCCTTACAGAGAGACATGACAGGTTCCTTCAGAAACAACTGGATGTGTGAATGCGTGTGTGTATGTATGCCAGTTCCAGACAGGTTGGGGTTCTGATAGTAAAGCTCCTTACCGAGAGACATGACAGGTTCTCTTCGGAACAATTTGATGATTGTGTGTGCGCGCGCAGTAGCAGCGCAATTTACCCCCAGAAAATGCTTAAAAACTGCGAATTCTCTTTGGATAAACGATCTTTAAAGGTATGTGCCGTGAAGACACTGATAGGCAATTGACAGTTTACTCAGGAAACCGTGCTGATTGTTTTCAAACAGTGCTGCTGGTGATGGCATTAAGTCTCAGGATGATTTAATCAAGACATGCTAAGTCGGATGCAGAGCATCAAAGTGGGTGAAAGCGTTTACCAGATGACGAGAGCGCTTCCTAAAGGGCTGGTTTTCTTCAGGAATGATGTGAAATACTGAAAAAAAACAACCCCACAAAGTCTACAGAAAGGCAGTTCGGATTTACTGAGCGTGTGTCTCAGCAGCCTGGTCGTGTAACTTTATGAACTGTTAAGGTCGAAATACACGTTAGTTTGACGTTTACATTTGATTGTGCTGCGTTTCTGCGAGTGAATGCACTGGAGTGGAGAATCATTTCGGTCCCGGTAGAGAGCAGGACTCCTATAAACCCGTCTCTCGTGACGACCAAGACAGTTGGAAAGACTGTCGAAGTGTTTATTCTCGTAAACACGTAAACAGCAGCGTCCCAAACGTCTGTTTAAGGTTTCGGCCAGTAAGTTATTCAAGCCTGCAGCCAATTAGGTCTGGAGGTCTGAACACTCTTGGCCATCATTGGTGCAGGCAGCCACGTTTCCATAGAAACTAGCCATCGAATACGAGTAAACTTTGCATGTTTTTTTTTCTTTCTTTCTTCCAAAAAAAAAAAAATCTTTTTTTTTCTGCTGGTTTAATACGTTTGCTGACCAGAAGGGATGATCTGAGG
This sequence comes from Alestes dentex, assembly GCA_037576975.1. Taxonomy (NCBI): domain Eukaryota; kingdom Metazoa; phylum Chordata; class Actinopteri; order Characiformes; family Alestidae; genus Alestes; species Alestes dentex. Next base: position 10,283,501 of record JBBIGA010000083.1, read on the forward strand.
AGTGGACGATGATCTCAGACGACACGTCAGCTGGCTTTTTGTCTCAAAACGCCCCATCAGGAGCAATTTTCA
>JBBIGA010000083.1:10288572-10303774 GCA_037576975.1 Alestes dentex
AGTAATATTGGTGGGATAAAAAAAAAGAAACAGTTTTTAAATATTGTTTTCACAGGTGTCTAAGACTTTTGCAGTGTACTCTATACCAAAGTAGACACTTTCACTGACACGAAACGTACCGGCTGTATTAATAAACAGCTGTTTGTGGTAACAGATCCTTTTGTCTCTTTCTGAAGTAAAATTCAAAAGAAGTCTAAATGTCCCCAGGCTTGTGATGGGCAGTGCGTACACGTGTTCACGCGCAGGCTGTGATCTGCAGCCCTGTTCCTGCGGCAGGGAGTCGAGAGGGTGATAATGCCTATCAGCACCTGCAAGGCGCTCTCCGTACCACACACACACACACACACCAACACACCAGCCTCGTTTACGTCACACCACTCACCCCGGCCTCAGCCATGAATCAAGAGCCTTCGACAAGAGTGCTGGACTAAGATCAGCCCCCCCCCCCAGCCTTCTGTAGGGAAAGAAAATAAAAATAGGGTCCCAGGATTCTTCTATTCGTTGTAGGCACTATGGCAGAAATGCGATACAAAAGGTAAAATCTGATGCAAAAATCATCTCATCATTTTTTAGTTTACCGGGGGAAAAAAAAGAAGTGACACGAACAATATTCTAAGTTGACTGTTACATTTTTTTTCCTTCAATATAATAAGGAAGAAACTTGAAATACATCATTAAAATAGGCTAACAGTGCAAACAGTCAGTCAGGTCCTTTTTTTCTACATGAATTTTTATGAAGCATGAGTTGGACCAGTATTGATGTAATCCTGTGATGCAGATATAGAGGAGGAGAACATAAAAAAAAAAAAAGAGAGAGAGAGAGACGGACAACCAGCGCTCAGAGAACTGTGAGCCGTGTATCAAAGTAGTGTGTGTGTGTTTTTTTTTTTTAAATACGCCCGCTACAAATTGGCATCCTGCATCAGTACTAAACTTTGAGGTCGGCCTCAGTCACTTCAAACTTGGCTGCCGCCTCCCTCTTTTCCTTTTCTCTCTCTCTCTCTCTTTTTACTTTACTACCCTCATATTCGAGGGCTCCCAAACAACAACAAAAGCACTGGATCCGTGGAAAAAAGAAAAAAAAAGGGCAAAGTAATTGAGTTTTATAGGCTCGTCTAGCTTTTCTGAAACCTTCCCATCCAATAAATGGCTTCCACTCCTGCTGAAGTTTATTTCCATATGCCTGCAAATGGTTCTCAAGGCTCAGAAACCCACCGGGTTCCTCTAAGAACCGGCTGTAGATCGTGGGCAGTGGTGCTGGTGTGCTGTTTAATACGGCCTAACCTGATGCATGCATGGGTTCAGTTGGAACACACAGATGGATATGCGTTCGTATTTTAAGTGTGTCAGTAAGTCAGATTCGCAGTTTTGAACTGTTTGCTTTTAATCACGGCTCCTCTGGTCAGATTTCACTCTGGCTCGGAGACCTTCCTCATGTGTGTGTTTTTGTTGGGTTGTATTTAGCTGACGTTTTTGCCCCTGAGAAGCGAGAGTGGCTGGAATTAGACGGTGCCTCTTCCCCCCCTTTTCCGAAAGAACTTTCTTGTGGTCGCGGTGGCCATTCGTTTGGCAAACCACGCCATTTCCGTGACAACCGCCGCTTCCCCCATGGAGATCTGGCCTCGCCCTGAGCGAGAGAGGGAGACTGAGGGAGAGATAGAGGGACAGAGAGGGAGGATGTGTGCTTCACCATGGAACGACTCATCATTTGGTCCAATTTTAGGCTTGGATGGGGACTTTAATGGCAGTGTTGCTGTTAAATATACACAGATATTTGACAACCGTTGGAAGATATTATAGCTCATAGACAGGCAGGGCCAAAACCCCCGGTCTAACAATTCTGAACCATCATCCAAAAATAAGTTGCACTGAAACGGCGGCTGCTTGCAGCTTGCTGAAACCGGTGGGCGCTTTGTCCGTTGTGTTTTGACGAGCTCTTCTTTCACCCAGTCATGTTCCCTAAATGAGGCACTGCTGGTTCCTTTCCTTCTATAGCAGGGGCCCGAAGTTTGTTCAAGTTGCACTGACCCCAATAGCGGGTTTAGTGGCCTGCTTTTAGCTCGTTGCATGTCCGAACAGATATAGAGGGTGTGTGCGGGGATGTCTGAGTGTGTGTGAGCGTATATGTCTCTGTGGTTTATAAAGAGAGATTCGCAGAGGAGCACTTCTCTGATGTGTGTCCATCTGACAGGGTGTGTTTTGGAATGCGAGGCGGCAAGTTTGATGGACAGCTGAGGAACAGGAGAGGGGGCGGATAAGGCGACCCCTGAGGCACACACACACACACACACACACACCTGCGTGGTTGGTGTGCCAGAGCACATTAGATCAGTTTACTTCTCACAACTCTTAATGGATCGGAGCTGTGCAAGATAGCCTGACTTTCGACCCCATGGTGATGCCTGCAGCACCACGCGTGACACAAAGCCCAAACTGGTCCAGTAGGGCCAAAACCTTAGCTCACGCCTATAAGCCTTTAAATATTCCACATTTAGGGTCAGCTAGTGCGTTTGTGTAGGAGAAAAAGAGAGGGAGAGAAATTTCACCAGGAGGTGTGTCAGAAACCGGGGCAGCTCATAGCGTGAACAGGACATTTCGGAGATTTCCCACACAAGGACAAACCCAGTAACCCCCATGCCCATGCTTAAAGCAGCAACTGGGTGAAAAATCGAATTGACACAATTTTTCCCTTGTAATGGACTTATTCCATCGTGTCTGGCGTCCTAAATTCTGCCCTGGAGCTAAAATGGACGCACAGACAACATTCAAGCTTCAGATAGCTGTGATTTTATTGATAACAGTATTTCACAGTGATAGAAATCACTTTTGAGATGACTTAACAACTCAACACAAGGCAACACAAGAGCTGGTCACATGTTCCGATCATTGTGATTCGGAATTTTCTGCCCTCCAACAAGGAAACATAAAAGAAAAAAAAATGCATCCTGTGACTCACCAAAGTTTGCAGTTTTGAGAATGGAAATATAGCATGGAAATGAAAATCACTAACATTTTAGCTTGTTGCTGATAGTACTTATTTACATTCCATCTATATTTATGCATTTGGAAGATGCTCTTATCCTTTCAGTCACTAATCATGTTACAGATATAGGCAGGTGTAGCTTTAGGAGTCTTGCCCAAGGACTCGCCCGTTTTATTTCCTATTTTCAGTTCTGAGCTCTGATTTCTCACTTCCAAGTTACGCTAACTATAGCAATAAACTTCCACTGCCTCCTAAGTATGTTAGCCTCCTAGCCTATATGCAAAATTAAAGGAGAAACCTTTGGACGAAAAAGTGGCGATTGTGTATATTTGTGATTGACTATCCCTTCAAAATGTTATGATTGGCCACAAATCAAAGAGAAGCTGTCTTACATTCCTTCCTAACCCTGCACAGAAGCTTGTTGAGTTTTTGGAATCCTACCCAGTAGATATATATATATGATTTGATTAGATTTGCAGTGACATGAGGGCGGATGATGTTTGTGGGTAGGATTTACGAGCCGTGCCATTTTTACATAAGCCTTCAACACAAGCTCCATAAATACAGCCTCTAAACAAGAAGTCATTTATGGATCAGAAAAAAAAAGCTACAGCAGTCAAGCTTGGCTTTGTCTTTAAAGTAGCCGTTGGAAGTTGTCCACAATGGCGGTGCTAATATTTAGTCTGGCCTTTCCGGCGTGTCTGTGTTTGCTGAGTCTTTATAAAGGAAGGGAACATGTCATCTTTCCCCCCGTTCACAAGTGACTGGCTAAATAATCAACAGCAGCACTTATGTAATGTGTTTATGCCCCAACCTGAGGGGTCTCAGGGTCTCAGCCTGTATATGTGTGTGTTTCCATGTTGTATGTGTGTGTGTGTGAATTTTTGTCAACCTATACATTTGTGTATACCCAATGCTTTATGACCTTTATGTGACTTCACTGTTGTGTGTGTTTATAGATATTTGGCTTGGATGTATTTGGGTGCTCTGAGAGTAGGTGTGTCTGAGGGATATTTTGAGAATTGTGGGTTAAATACAGCTTTGTTTCTTCTCAGCACCGAAGATGCCTTTTTTTAAAGAATGGCGTCAAAGCTCATTGCCCCTCATTGTGTCTCTTCACTCTCAGATTTTGACTGGCTGTCCAAGAAGACTAATGAAAAACTCTGAATTGCTTGTACACTGTGTGTGTATACGCCTGCATTTGTTTTAGGGTGTGTATTTATGTAAGAGAGTGTCATTTAGTTTTTATTGGTGTTCGCGTATTATAATTACATATTGTTAACTCTTCCATTCCCGGGATTAAAATTCCGTCAGTGTGACGTTCAAACCATTATCGCCTCGTCCCTGGGTGAAAATACCGATGAAGGTTGCTGTCCACGTCTGCCCTATTGTTGCCCAGCATTAGGGACAGGTGTGCACTGGACGGACTGGCTCACAGTGGCGTGTGATTTTAGGCCTGTAATACCTCAGGCTGGACGGTCACACCTCAGCCTCCCTCCCTGCGTGCATTATTTCAACATTCCACTGGTTCTTCCACTGTACAGATATTTACTTGCCGATTTAAAGAGGGTGAAGGAAGCATCCCTCCTTAAGTCTTAAAAATAAGCATGGTGTGTGAACGCATGAGTATGAGAGCATTTCCAGAAAACTGGAGTTCAAGCCTGTCCAAGAGCAGGACAGCTAATAACACAAAACAAATCGTTTAATTTTCATAGCACCTTTCACAATCACAAGCTAAAAACATTTGCTTTCAAGTAATCTTCACTTGAACCCTGGATGTATTATTTAGTTCTATTTTTTTAAAGACCTATTAATCAGCAACTAATATAAATGATCGGTAGTTCCCATAAAACAATGGAAGAATCGAAGCCTAGAGTTACACAGTTCACTGAGAAGTCCTTCCAGCGTGCTCTTTTACTGACTAAACAAATAAAGAAGCACAAATATGCATATACAAAGCATCCTGTTTTCATTTCACGGGAAATTTTCACCAACGTGAGAATATGAAAGGCCCGTGCGGTGAGCATACCTGAGGTTTCCCCTCCCATGAAGGTGTGTTGCGTTCGTTCTCACAGCCGCGGAATGCGGCGGCGGCGGTGTCAGGAATGCGCGAGGTGACGTTTTTGTTTTGCTTTCCCACACAGCCAATTACCTCTAATCTCCGCTCTCTTGCCACCCATGGTCCGCACCACAAAGAGACTTTCATCAGTCCCATATTCAGACCCGGCGTCACACAACACATCTAAATATAAACACTGCGTTCTGAAAACCGCAGTTTCACACACTCGCTCCCTGTCTTTCTGTCGTTCCAACAAAGTCCTACCAATGTTCCTAGCGATGCTCCTCCACTGTTCTTTCCCTTTTTTTTTTTTTTCCAGTAGCGAGATATTAGAGCAGATCATTTTCTACAAAGGATGAAAGAGGCTAAGACATGGTGTCTCTCTCTGGCACATGTCCCACGGTACAGAGTTAAACTACAGCAGAAAGAGAAATGAGCTTAATCTCTAATTCATGAAGGGGAAAGGGAGACGGATGGCAGAGCAGGAGCTGGGCCCTCTGCCGCTCGACTTGAGGGCACAGCGAGTGGATCAAAATAGCACTTTCCACAGCAACGGAACAGATTTAACAAGACGGGTGTGTGCTCTTGTGTTGACTGGGGTGAGGTGAAGGTTTATGGGGCCACAGTCAATTACACCTTCTATAGTAGCCCTCGCCCGTGTTCCACATATGTTTCTAATGTGGATGGGGATTCCGCTCGGGCCCCTTTTTGAAACGCATGTGCTCATCTACTCAAGAGACCACCAGCACTGCCTGCAAATATTGCCTGTGGGTCGCTGCTATATTCTGGTTTATGATGCGCTCTGATATTAGGTCAGTTTTCTCATTTTTCTCTCTCCCTCACACACAATTCTAAAATGGGTTAGGAATGGATGAAGTGGCCTTGTTTCGCGGCAGGATTCCACAGCGGGATTGAACCAGCTGATCTCTGGTAGTTTATTGGGAAAAGAGACAAACCCACAGCCTCAGTTTATGCAGGTAATAACAGTGCTGTCTTTCCAAAGAAATGCTGTGGAAAAAATGAACTGTATACCTCATAAGTTAAGGCAGTGGTTCTTAGCAGGGAACAATAGTTGATTATGTTGGGGTTTTTGTTGGGGGTACAATTGGAAGTGTTCGTGCCAGATCCTGGACCTCACTGTGCTTTCCTGTGGTTGTCGGTTGGTTCTGCTCTGACAGTAAGTTACAGCATCGTGGTATATTGTGTGGAGAAGAAAGGCACTTTTCCATAGGTGTACATGAACCGTGATGCATCTAAACCTTCCTGCAATGGCAGAAACAACCGTGTTTCTGACGCGTTGGCAGCGCAGTTCTCTCCCCACAGTTTATGGCCCGCTGTCATCCCAAAACCACGTACACTGAGTCACCCCAATGGGAGTTTTTTCTGTCAGTGCCGCTTTTCTTATTGTGGTCTTTATTTTTTATTGTCTTTTTTTGAGCTTTGTTATTTTTTCTTGGCATTGTTTAGCAGGGCGATGAAAACCTACCTCAACATGTTAGCCATGTCGTTCGCATTTAACACATCATTGAGTTACCAGCAGTTAGTTTGAATCTCCACTGTTGCTCATACAGTAAAAGAAAAACCCAGTGGCCTTTTTCCATGTCCGTTTTTATGTCAACATATCGACCCAAAAAAGCAGTGATGCAGCCAGCTCAGCTGCGGCCCAGTTTTGGCCCCGCCGTCAAGCAGAACCTTGAGAACTCGGGTGTGGCTTGGGTACCAGTTGCTTTATTTGTAATGGAAAAACATTCGTTCGCGGTACGGTGTGGTTCCTCGTGCCAGAGAGAAAGCGACCTTTCTTGCTCTTGGAGATTAGAGCTCTAGCGGGAGGGCTCGGATGACCTTGTCTGCTTGTATAGTTGAACAACTGTCACATCACTAGGTTGTTTGTTGTGTGGTCATTGGCCATTTGTAAATTAAGCACATTAACAAATACTAGGTTGATTTTCTGTGTTCATGTGCTATTAGAGTCTCATTGAACCTTATTGAAATCCTAGGGAACTCTGAGCTTAGCTCTGATATTTACAACTTTGTCAGCGTTTCAAGCAGTTTTATTCCTTCTGTCCTCTGAGTCTGAGGTCATGCTGAACAGAACTCGTCCATCAGTGCTCCCTTCTTCCAGCACTCCTCCACTCTCTCTGGCAGTTCGATAAGCACCCTGGCTGCTATGACAAGAGTAAAGGCTGCAGTTTGCTGATGCTAAATTGAGCTTGAAAAACCAGCCTTCAGCCGGGCTTTTCCAGCCCTGGGCACGCTGCACACATCAACCCTGTCCAATTTAGCTCCCCTCTCTTCTTTCTCTTCTACTCGCTCATTCCTCTCCTCTTCACATTTCTTTCTATCCCCTTTCTCACATGCTTATGCCTCACGGTCTTGATCCCCCTGGCCTTGTGGAGACTGGGACCAGCACGTCTTGCCTCGCTGTTTGAAGCCGAATCGATCGTTCCTCCTCTCCTCAGACTTTCAGGAATCAAAGAGAGGCAGAGCTCTCTCAGCCAATCAACACAAGTTGGACAAATGTTGGTATTCTGCTGCTGTATCCGGCTTCAGACGTCTGTCTCCGTTCGCAGTGTGCTTCAAAGCCTTTGTTTCGACGTCAAATCATTGAAGAAACAAAATGTAACGCCTGTTAATAGTCAGGCGTGCCTCTTTGCATTCCACATTCCACGCTTTCTGCTAACAAGGGAGAAAGCACATTGTCATAGAAAATTCAATTTGCCGCCACGCGTTCCCTGCCTCTGAGATGTCGGCTAGGCTAATTAGCATGAATGTGCCCCGCGCCCTGCTTGTAAATACTAGTAATTAAGACAGCTAATCAAGCACTTGAGCCCTTCATTCAGCACTAATTATTGTCAGACTCGGGCTCTTGCCGACCCCCCTTGGGCGAATCCCACCGCAGCCCCTTCTGCTGTTCCAGAGCAAGAGAAGAACCCGAGGAGAGAGAGTGAAATGACATCTGATTAAGAGCAGGACCAAAATACAGTACTATTACTGTCATTCCATGCAGTTATGTAAAAATACAAATAAATAATGGAAGCGGAGCCTGAGGGTAATAAACACACTTCCACAGTCGGTGATCAGGCAGGTTCAAGTATCCACACAAATATGTTACATGATCGCATTTGTTGGTAAAAACGCAAGCCCAATGAAGGGCAGAATGTATTTAATTGATGGGGAATTACTGAATCAAGTGTAGCATGGTAGTTCCAATGTGGTACAAGGGAAAGATTGCAAAATCACTGCGACGGTTTTATGATCAGCTTCAGCACTGGCGTGTGAGTTGACTGGTGGCAGGGTTAGCCTTGGAGCTAGATAGCTGGTCATGCTGCAGTCTTGAGGCCATTTGGATGGTTGTCAGGGTTAGCCTCAGAGCCAGATGACAGATGTTAGCGGTAGTATAGGGCACTGGTAATTGAGCTGCTTGTCTCTGAGCCATCGCACCAGCACTGCTGTCGGTCTGTCCTGTTCCGACGCGTGATCCCATTACACCCCAGAAGGCCGGCGTGGTCAGTCGCTTCGGCTTAATTAAACGCTAGCGCGTGCGTGCGGCAGGATTATCTTAAGGGCTGTCTAAACGTATGGTTTCCGTTAGAGCGCAGTTTGTTTTGCCAGTCCAGGGTTAGGGTTTCATCTTTCATTGTCCTAATTGGCTAATTTGCTCCAGTTCATTTTTTATTACAAACTACGATTCAGTGTGTCTTGATTCAGCGTGCAAGAGCCGGTGGGCGAATGCCTCTGCTCCGCCCCAGTGCATTTGCAGCACGGCTATACGTCCGGCACGTTAGCTCACAATCCACGGGATCCTGCATTATTGATAGGCTATAGCTTCACTGGAAGGTTTGGTCTCTCTCTCTCTCTCTCTCTCTCTCTCTCTCCCCCTCTCTCATACTTTTGTCATAAAATATTTAAATGGAGAAAATCGCTGGCTAAGGTATAGCACAGCTGCCTTTGTGTAAAGATGTCTGGCACGTTGCTCATGCTCGGGAGTTTAGACTCTCGTTTGTGAACAGACATAAACAGCGGTTGTGTCCGTGGGCATGAGTCAGATGTTTGCTCTTTGTGGGATCTGCGTGTGTTTGCGTGTGTGTATGTGTGAATATTCATGTCGCTGGATCAAACAGACCCACACTGTGCAGCACAAGCACTTCTACCAGTGCCTTCTACAGCAGTCTTATAAGATCATAACAAATCACACAGTGTGGCATGGATCTAATAAACTTGGGTACTATTTGTGTGTAGATGTGCAGTGGTGTGTGTGAAGGTGTGTAGATGTATGATGGTGTGTGTGAAGGTGTGTAGATGTACTCTGGTGTGTGTGAAGGTGTGTAGATGTACTCTGGTGTGTGTGAAGGTGTGTAGATGGACAGTGGTGTGTGTGAAGGTGTGTAGATGTACTCTGATGTGTATGAGGGTGTGTAGATGTACGATGATGTGTGTGAAGGTGTGTAGATGGACAGTGGTGTGTGTGAAGGTGTGTAGATGTATGATGGTGTGTGTAAAGGTGTGTAGATGTACTCTAATGTGTATGAGGGTGTGTAGATGTACGATGATGTGTATGAAGGTGTGTAGATGTACGATAGTGTGTGTTTCTTGTGCGTGAAATATATTTCATGCTGCATTTTTATTGGTTAGTCAGTAGACCCAGGTCGTAGCAGCACACACACCGTGAGATGGTCGTCCTAAATTTCTGACATTGTCAGAAAACAACTGCAAGCTCTCTTTTGTCGCTGTGACGACAGCTGTCTTTGAACCTCTCTCCCAGCACGACGTAGGACCACCGTTTAGGAGCCGAGACCAAATGAATCACCTCGATTGTTTCACAGTAGTCACCTTTCGTCTGGGGCATCCCAAAGTCATCATTTAACACATTGTTTTTGTGTATGGTTCACACCTGAAACCTAACGAATCTGTTATAACACATAGTTTTAAGACTGTACGCTACAGCATTGGCCCTGCCCTGCGCAACTGAATGTTCTCCTGCTCTAACACACCCACTTCAGGTTTAGTAATTAGCCAGTTAGCTGAATCAGGTGCATTGGGGGCAGGGAAGCCTAAACACTGTACAGAGCTAGAGGGCTCCAGTACTCAGTACAGGACTGTAACTTCTGCACTGTAAGATAGCAAAACACCACAAGAGCTCATTCAAGGTTGAGGAGGTGATTACAAAATATATTTTAACCATTCATGATTTTTAAATACTGATATTCTTCGGATACATAGTAATGAAGCATCCCAATGAGAGAGCGTGTTACATTATTATGAACGAACATTTGTTTATATTGCACGGTTAACATACAACACATGCAATGCCTGGTTGATTTAATGATTGGTCTGTGAACGAATACAATACCAACTGGTCTACAGAATGATAACGATGTATAAATTTGCCTCATATTAATTTTTCCGTTGACAGCTAAGCTTCCACATTGCCGGTTCACTGGTCAGCTGCTTGTGAATTGTTCTGTAGCAAAACACCTATGTAAAAATGTCAAGACAGTACACAGTTTTATTTCCCTTTTATTGCACACATGCCTTCTGTAATTTCAAGACCTAATTCAATAAATAAAAGGTAAGGCGAGTTTGACTGTCCATATATTCCTGTGTAATAGGGAGCTGCTAGTGCAAAATGCAGAATGGTATAGGAATTCCAAAACACCCACACACATCTGCAGCCGTACACACAGACACACTCCTCTACCACATACACGGCCCTCTGACATCTGTATCATGTTTGCGTTAGAGTGTGGGGGTTCAGGGACCGAGTGGAAAAAGCAGCCCCCCCTTTTCGCAGGCTCATGGCCAGGGTCGGCGGGAGGAGTGACTCGCCGGTCAGGAGCCCGCTGACCACAGTCGGGCATATTTGTGGCCAGAGCTTTCTCTGCTGCTGTTCTCGTTTATGGCATACAACACTGAGCAGGGAGACAGACCATGATTTGTGAGGAGGGCTGTTCTCTCCTCCTCCCTCAAAACGCACTCTCGCATACACAAACACACACACACACACGCACACATACACGCTTGCTTGCACTAACTCCCATGCACACATATAGACTTGTTTTTTTGTGTCCAGATTTCGGATGTGAAGCAATTAATATGCCTCACGTGTTTTACATGCAAGTGCTTGTATGTCCCATATACTATCTTATCTATCCATCCATCCATACATACGTATGTATATATATATATATTTGTATACAGAAACATATACAGTAAGTATATAAATACAAGTATAATACATATGAGAGATGATTAGATACATTTGATATATTTTCTACATATTTACACACAGTATTTACATCTGAAGTGTCCCTCAGTTCCCAAAAAGAAGTGACTTTTCACTTTTAATTTTTGTTCTGCAACGTCAGAGCGGCTTCTTGAAAACCTATGAAAACGAGCACGCATGCGCACGCATGCCTCTTTCCCAGAGCTGCTGGTTTTTTGTATTGATCCTCTTGACACATTAAGAGGGATAGCCTTCATGGCTCAGATGCAGAGGCGAGAGGGAGGGATGAGTGTGGAGAGAGAAGTGAAAGATGAAGGGAGCAGCAGGATGTCTCCCTGTCAGCAGCAGCGCGGTGTGCCAGTAGTTATAACCGTATGAAAGGACCGGGTGAGAAAATGCCAGAAAGGAAACATTCTCTTACCACAGAGTCTAGCATTACACTTACATAGGATATGGAAACGTAGGCTTGGCCAAGAAATTCTCGTGTACAGGAGTTTGACCCAGCTTGCACACACACACACACACACACACACACACACACACTCACACACCTACCTTCTTGTTTTTGACAACTGTAGACCACCCTTCCCTCATTTCCTGCCCTGGACTCTAGGGCTCCACAATAAATCGCCCAGGGGTTTCTATTGTGATATTAGACTTTTAAATATCGACATCACAGAAGTGTGCTATTTTTTTTTTTTTTATGTGAATTTTAGTTCAGTACCTTGTACACTCTGATGTCCTCTCTCTTATTCTCTTCCACTCGTAGTCTCAGCTACAGTAAATAGGCCGATCCGCTCCCTGCCCTCTTCCTAGCCTACTTCTCGTAGCCCTGAAATAGCACGACGGGGGTGTGCAGGTTTAAACCTTCCTCTAGGGAACTGCAAAACGAGGTCTGTCACACCCTGCCATGCCACACTTTATTTCTCACTCTCTCGCACTCTCTCAGAGACAATCCTGTTTTAAAGTAAATGCAGCGTGTATCAGCCGTGTAAATGTGTAATCTCGCAGGGTTTCTACGAAAGTTCCTTAGGAAATGATTCAGTCATGAAATCACAAAGTTTTACAATAGACATCAACAGTGGCGATGACAGGAGCAGCTATTTGCATAATAGTGGAAGTGTAGATAAGATAAGAAAAGAAAAGAAAGAGCTTTATTTGCCCCGGGGGAAATTCTTGTGTCGTTAGAATGTGCGGTGCAACAAGAAAAAAATAGAAGAAATACAAATATAGACAACAAACAATTGTGTAACATAATGACAAGAACATTAGTGTATCAATGTACAAATACAGTCACGTGACAATTACAGTGATTATTATATTCTCATAATCAATTGCAATAATCCACAATTGAGGCAACATTTTAGAATGTGTATTTTTACTCTAATAGTGTACATGCGCCTCAACTTTTCCCTTTGGAACGTCAGAGAGAGGAAGAGAGTAATGGTCGCATTTCCCGGGCCTGGATTGATGACCGTCTTTGAGTTTCGGCCCTGGAAAACAAATTGTCATCTCATTTTGGTCGGACTCCTCAGAGGGAAAGAATTTGTCCTGGCCAGTTACAAGGCTTGTGATATTTCAAACCAAAACAGGCCGCAAAAAGCACACACAGAACTTACAGTGGGATCCACTCCCTTCCAATTAGAGCTGATACACATCTACACTTCCAACCAGTGGGTCAGCATGTCCAAGCTCAGGCCTCTGCTCAGCTTATGTTGCTTGGCATAGACTAGACCCACACGGCAGCGGAGCTTTCTCTTGTCCAAACAAGAGTTAAACCTTCTAGGCTTCCTCTGAAACAGGCGGTTTTCAGACCTGACCAATGTTGGGTCTATATTTAACATTTTTTAAATATTATCATGGATCCCGCAACCAAGTATGCAAATATGCCCCATAGTCTGAACAGTGTAAAGGAGCATATGCAAAATACTAGCATTTTAGCATTTTAGCATTAAACCACCTGAACTGAAGAACCATTTTAGCCATGTGTAGCATCCCACCACTCCCACCAGCTGTGTATTGACCAGTGGGTGGTAGATGGGGAATTTGTAAATCTCCTGGGAGAAACCAATGTGGTGAAAGCATCAATAGCACCTTCTCCACAAGCGTAATGGCTTCTCTAATATGTAGCTTGAACGGGCCTGTTAGCGTATCCACAGCAGCTAAGCTGCATATAGCGTGATTGCTTTGCACCAATCAGCTGATTAGATAGGATCCCACATGAATAGGTCAATGTGTCATTAGCATCAGCATAAGGAAACTAGTGTGCTAAAGCAACAATAGACAGTGTCTCGCCTCTTGCCATGGCTGCGCTTAGTTGTTTTGCTGTGACTTGGACATGCGTTGTACAAATGAATGCATTGTTAATAAAAGTGCAAATTACAGCCAAAGATATGGCTTTTGACTGAGCTATTTTTACACACATCATGCATCAGAAATTCTTACACACACCATTTAATCAGAAGCGCAGACATCTAAATTCAACTGGACCAGCTCATGTTCAGCTTTCACGGGCTCATAACGGAACAAAATAATGCACTTAGTCCATTGAGCCCCTATCCAGTCACAAAGTGCCACGTTCATATCCGATCTGATTACTTACCAGATTAAGTATGTGGGCAACTCTTCAAAGAACGATCCGTGGTCACGAATAAGGTGCTAAAAGCTGCGCACTGAGTCAGTTTCTCTTGAAATAGCCACCCGCATTGTGTGCAGAAAAAAAGCCACCGTTTGTATGTTTGAGTAGGAACTCCTGCGACATGAAGAAGCAGCAGCAACACGCAGGGCAGCATTCCTTCACCTGCCAAGTACCTGTTGTAGTATCTGTTTTGTTTTTTTTGTTTTTTCCCAAAAGAGCCTACTGTCACTCTCATACCACAAATATGACTCGCAGTAGCACAGCGAGCGACGTACCGTGGGCATGGCCAAATTCCGTGAGTGAGTTCTGTGGTTGAATAAACTAATTTGAGTCAGTTAAGGTGAGGTTTCTGAGGAAATGGGATGCTATGCTTCCTCCTGCCGCCTCCCATGTCACGACTTGACCGATCACTGGCCAACCCCGACCTTCCTTTGTCTGTGTGCCGCCGCCGTGTTGCCATGGCAACGCCTCAGCGCCAAGGCGGGCGGCAGAAGGTAGACCGTGCCAGTTCGGCCATTTGGGGCATTTGCATTGTGTGATGTCGCCTACACAACGACAGGCCTCCCAGACTGGGGACGGGAGCCGTGACCTCCCCGCAGCCATGATGCAAGGTGTGGTCAGAGCTGTCTGCCTCTGTTTCAGCCTGGACGCAGAAAGACTCTTAAGCAGCCCTGTCGCGCTACACTGCCGTGTTTTTGAGTTTCTGCGAGGCACGGCACAAGTGGCTCATTCAGGTTGTTTATGGATCGATGTACAGCTGAAGTCCAAGATGGTCGCTGCGTACTTTTGTCCGTTTTTGCAAACAACGGCGTGTTCTACAGTCTCAGCCACTGCAAGTCTACTCGATTTTGCTTCACACGTCAATGCGCTCTGAAGAAGAAGCCTCATGATTTAGTCCTGCAGTGTAGTCTCAGGGGATAAGCTTCCATCACTTTGACTTGTGGGTCTAATTCAAAGCTAAAAAAAGTAACGGTCAGTTACCCAAGAGGTACTACAGTACTGTTAGAGACCAAACTGTGTGTTTAGCTGAACTACCATGTGAGTGAGAGAGAGAGAGAGAGAGAGAGATGGAGAGAGAGAGAGAGAGAGAGAGAGATAGAGAGAGAGAGAGAGAGCGAGAGAGAGAGAGAGAGAGAGAGAGAGAGAGAGAGAGAGCGCGAGAGAGAGAGAGAGAGAGAGAGAGAGAGCGAGCGAGAGAGCGCGAGAGAGAGAGAGAGAGAGAGAGAGAGCGAGAGAGAGCGAGAGAGAGAGCGAGAGAGAGAGAGAGAGAGAGAGAGAGAGAGAGAGAGAGAGAGAGAG
>JBBIGA010000083.1:10303874-10353661 GCA_037576975.1 Alestes dentex
TGTGTGTGTGTGTGTGTGTGTGTGTGTGTGTGTGTGTGTGTGTGTGTGTGTGTGTGTGTGTGTGTGTGTGAGTGGAATTCAGAATGAGCTGTGTGGGAAGCAGGACGGTTAGGTGCGAGAATCCCAAGCAGAGGATCGAATCTCACAAACTTCAGCAGCTTAGACGCATTCATCAGAAAATATGACAGCAGCCTCTTACTGTCTGTCGTCTCTGCCGCTCCGCAACACACTTTGTTCGAGCAACTTTATCTAAAGCCCACGAGGGTCCAATATAAGCACCGTTTTGTGCAGAAGATGTCAACTCTCTTACTGCCGAGCTGTCATACTCCGGCTGCTTTTCTCCAGTCTTTATGTGAGAATAAAGTAGGATCTTTGTCTTACTGTACAAACAGTACTGTGCACAGGCCTTAGGCACTAGTGCGGATTGTTTAAAACCATGTATTTGAGCAGCAAAGGACTGGCAAGTTAACATTAGAATAAATGCAAAAAGTTTTGTAATAGGACTGAAATATGCTAGCAGGTTTGTTCAAATGTGTGAAATGACAGTACTTAGTATTATGATTCATATATATTAAAATGAAGCCTTTATGACCACTGAAGCTCGTTGCAGTATGTAGATTTATGCCTATGAATATTATAAATATAATGTTTATACAGTAGTTTGTGAATATTTAACTTTATATATAGTTTGATTCTACATTTCTCCATTTGCAGTACTGCGTGTAGTTTTTAGCACCTAAGAAAAGCGATTTATTTGGGCAGAGAGCATTTATTTACTCATAAATACACTCATATTAAAGTAAATACAAGTAACATTCATACAGTAAGGAGTGGTTTTATGAATTCCAATGTGTTTGGTTAACCTCTGTTTGAGGCTGCCAGATATTTTTGGGTTATCAGTGGTTCACAACGTTAAATCACTTGTGCTGGAGCCAAAAAACTTGGTTTCATCCTACCAGCTCACAAAGAAAATCACACTTGCTGGTTAAACAGTTAGCTTAGGCGTCTAAAGCATGTTCACAGTTATATCCACTACATGGACAAAAGTATTGGGACGCATTACACCAACAGGGACTGCTCAGTTCCTGTTCATCCCAAAAGTATTGGATGTGGTTGCGGTCAGTCCTTCCACGCCTCCAACACATCCAACCATGTCTTTATGGAGCTTGCTTTGTGCACTGGGACACAGTCATGCTGGAATAGAAAAGGTTCTTCCCCAAACTGTGTCCACAAAGTTGGAAGCATGGCGTTGCCCAGAATGTCTTGGCATGCTGAAGCATTAAGATTTCCCTTCACTGGAAGTAAGGGGCTATCCGAATTCAATAATTAAGAGTTGTGTCCCAATACTTTTGTCCATATAGTGTATGTGTACGTCATATACACAGAACCATACTTGGCTGTAGCTCTCGTTGTTGTCTTTACTGTCATATAATACTTCTGGAACACTTCACTGTCAAATGCAGTTCAGAGCCACTGAAGACATCATTCTAAAGACGGATGATCTGTCAGTCTCTCTCTCTCTCTCTCTCTCTCTCTCTCTCTCTCTCTTTCTCTCTTTCTCTCTCTCTCACACACTTCCACACACACTTCCACACATTTTTTAAAAATGTTTATGAACCCGCAGCCTTCCAGCCTTCCACATTTGTGCACGCACTCCCCAGCTCCTTCTCTGTTCCGAAAACAAACTGTTTAAATTGTAGTGTAATACGTTCTGCCCTGGGGTGAGCTCTCAGCTTTACGGCTGTTAGCTTCCCTCTGTTTTGTATTTACGACTCCAGAGACTGCCTCTCTCTCCTAATAATGTTGCCCATCTCATCAGAGGGCCTATAGAATAAATGAGGCAACCCTAAATATCGTGAAGCCTGATGTTATCTTTTCCATTTAAAATCACAGATTCGCGTCCGCGGCTATTATAGTGCACATAAAGAGGACCTCAGGGAAACCAGCCTCATTCAGCAGCACTAAAAGGCGTACACACTTATCTGTGTTCTCTTCTCACACGCTAGTTTTCTACCAGATTACACAGGCCATGTTCCACACATGCATGCACACACACAGAGAACTGCGGCACACACACTAGTGCCAGTTCCCTTCAATTCTGTGAGGACTTCATTCCCACCATTCACACACACACACACACACACACACACACACACACACACACACACACACACACACACACACACCTCCCTCTTTTGTATGAAAAATGTGTGAAGGTGTCAGTGTAGTGCGAGTGTGTGTCCCTAATGATGTGCTAAATCACTCCAGTCCACTCATCTCCCATCAGAGCTCGACACTGTGGCTTCAGTCTAAGAAGTCAACTTCATACTTCAAAATGTTTTACGGATGTTTTACCGAACTATTCAAAGCTGCCATTAAATATAATTATTTAAATATATTTAATGATGGTTACATTGTGGTTTGCATGACATTCACATTAAATTCTACTTAGGCAGGTTTGTGCGATCCAGTCTTTTTGTGTGTTTTTCTCTCGGAATTTCACATGAATTTCTTTCAAATAGTTTTGATACATATGAAAGCGGTACTTTTTAGTGATTGTGTTTTCTCTCTACAGTGATAGTGATTCCAGTATCTCCAATAGGGAGCACAAACACACAAAAGTCTGGGCACCCCTGGTCCTATTACGTTTCTTTGTACATTTTAAGTGAAAGTAAGTACACGTCCTCTACAGAGAACACTTTGATTATTTTAATGCACAATTAAAAGGTGCATTAAACTGTAGGTTATGGCACGTTTTATAGGATTGGTTTTATTATTTGTATATTTTTATAGTGTCCAATATTATTCTAATTAGGTTTTCCAATAATAACAAAAGCTGTGCATTAAAACGTGAATAAAAATGCCGTATTTTGGTTCCCTGTAGAGAATGGGTACTTATTTTCATGTGCACCTCATGCTTGTCCAAAAATCTTGGTTCAAAAAGATTCCACACACACACACACACACACACACACACACACACTCACTCACTCTATCCATTCAGTGGGTGTTCTCTGAGTCGTATGACGTTGTGGGTGATTCTGTAGGTGGGAGGGGGGGGCTCGTCATGGAGCCAAGAGACATTCGTCAGTTGTAAAGCGCTCTGCTCTGAAGGAGATGGAATAATTGGCCACTCTAAAAGCCCACTAGTATGGCCGGCGTGAGTCACGCACCCATCTCTCTCCGGCCCGAGCTCATTCCTCATTTAGGAAAACGCATAGTGTGTGTGTGATAGTAACTTGGTGGCCACTGGGCACTCGCTGTTTTCCACACAGCCACGTAAGCTTCAGCTTCTTCAGCTTCTTCCTTCCTCAGTAGTAAACGGCGACTGATTTACTGGAGTTTACACTCTTAAAAATAAAGATGCCATGAGAGGTTCTTTGGAGGAATGCCACAGAAGAACCACATTTGGACCATTAAAACTGTCTTAAAATAAAAGAATGTCAGATGTTTTAATGAAAAACAAGTACTTCAGCAGCCAAAGGTCTTGGCATGTGTGGAAATTTTTTCAGTTTTGCTAGAAGGGAGTGCCAGGATTGTGTAGAGTTGCTTCAAGGTGAAGAGGGACTTTGAAGAACCCACGATAGAAGAATGTTATTAGAAATGGTTAAAACAAGTAAAATCTTGGCGAATAGGTGTTTCAGTATGACCGAACTGGTGTCTCAAATCTGATACTGTAAGCTATAGTGTGCTCCTTTCAGTAGACCACCAACATGACGCTGCCTCTCAGAGCGCAGAGACACAGCTTTCAATAAGTGACTCAAAAGGGTTTTAAAATAACAAACCCTACATTTGAAGTTTCGCCAACAGCAGCAAAGTAAACAAGCAGAAGTTGATGGGCAGGTTTTTAAAATGCCATTATCTTTCTACTGAAAAGGTGAACTTTGATAAAGGCCTCTCTTTCTTTATACGAGTAGCCACTTCCACTGGTGCTCTGTCTGTTTGTTCTGACTATTCATTTCTGCTTCTTCAAGATTATCTTACAGTCCAACATCTGTGTTGCACCATTCAGACTCTGTCCGAACACAATGAAGATCAAGGGAAGGCTCTTGCTCGTGTACACTCACTCAGCCTCTGCGTTTCCTGTAAAATGTCATTTCCTCAATGCACCAATGCACCTGCAACTTCTATTCACTGTCTTTTGTTGGAGCATGTGGAAAGAACAATGGAGTCTGTAGTCTTGGCTTAGACTTTTCAAATCTGTACTTTTCAATGTATTGACAGAATTCAGGCCTCAAGAAAGATACTGTTGTTTTTCAGCCTTGCTTCATGCCTCTGTCCATTTTTATAGATAATTGAATGTCGCAGGGTGTCAGAAACCACAGTCTATTTGAGATCACTTACTTATACACACTGCTAATTCTTTGAGCGTGAGTTTCCGTTACCCGCATTAGCTTTGCGGCTCCGGTGCGAAACTAAGGAAGCAAACTTTGGACCTCAAACATGTCTTTGCTGATCTACTACATTTCCATAATTCAGACATAATACACATAATACATTAGATTAGTTCAGCCTTCATAATGTATAGGGCAAAGGGCCAGCCCACTCTGAAAACGAAACTAATCCGGTAACTTTGTTGCGCCCGTCATATTTGAAATGCTTCAGACCTTAACTGTTCCGATGTTTGCATGTTTGAAAGGCAATATCATATTTCCTTCCTTGTTGGAAGGGGATTCCTCTGCATTTTTGAAGGAAGGTGTGGCGTTCTAGGAATCTGTGTGATGGATGCCTGTCTGTCAAGCTTGAAGATTTACTTCGATAATCAGTATTTTCTCAAGAGCCGAAGCATGCGAAAGGCCCTCGATAAAGTCACGTATGCCTCTCAAGGGCCAAATGATCGTTAGAATCAGGTGTGACTGATCTGATCTGGAAGCACGAGTCTCCAGAGTCATGAGCGTGGCCTTGTTTAATGACACAAAGAACGACGGTTCTCTGTACCAATTTCAGTCTTACTAACCCTTCATTAGGCTCATTATTCAGGAATCATGTAAAAACAATGCAAACTGAATTATGCTTTAGTTCTTAAATTTGACACGGAAGCCTAGTCTCTCTGGTGGCTCCCGGCTATTTAATTAGCTAAAGCCACCCACTACATTCCCTCCGAGGCAGTTTCGCAGAAACACTCCACCCAGAAAATATATCTCTTCATGACAGCTCCGAGGAAAATAATTGATCATATTAATGATACATTTTGTTATCTTTGCACTAACTTGGTCATATGTCGTCAAACCATCTTCTGATTCAGAACAAACTGAGCCAGGTATAGAAAGCCGCGTATCAAAATAGTTCATATGGAAAATGATCAAAAAATGAACTTCTTCATATGTTTGCTGGATTAAAAGTTGTGATCTAACTGGTAAAATCACAGAAGATTTGGAAGCAATATTTATCTCGGGAAGCTACTGGGAAGGGATTTGTGCAGATCGCTGTGGGGCCTGTGGCACAACAGACATAATTCACTAGTTAGCTTCTATTAATACTACACAGAAAGCTCTGATGCCTAGTTATCTCCCTCTTAGTCATAACTTTGTCAGTCATCCAGATATGAAGATATGACTGACAGTTCGTTCTAATTCTAGAAACCAACTATAAGGTGGAGCTCGATACTCATCCAGATTTTGCCGGACAAGTGGCACAGGTGCAAAACAGATGTTGCTACATTTGTTTCTCAGCATACTCTCCATCTGTAATGCAAAACCAGTTACTACAAATAAAAAAAACGCATGCATCTCATCTCCTTTTACTCAGTGCAACAGAAGACCAGTCCACTACAAACACGTTTACGTCTACTTTTATGTTTACGGCATTTAGCAGACGCTCTTATCGACGTACATCAGTGCTTAAGTAGTCTACGTCTGTTCTTCACACCTGTAAAGCTACACTAAGATCAACACCTGCTTTTAACCAAGTTACTGCCAGCTAAGTGTAACAAACCCTGTCAAAAGAACAAAGTCAGAGGTTAATACATAAGTAAGGTAAAACAGGGTAAGAGGGTTTTCCTTAAATATATAGAAACAGATATAAAAGATAAGCAAGAGGACTGGTTAGTCACCAAGGTGCTCCTTGAAGAGGTGGGTCTTCAGACGGCACTTGAAGAGCGTAGCAGCTTTAGCACCTGTCCTTTGGCTTTTATTATTATACGTAAGGGTCTTTCGAGAGAATTGGGGGTTTATTTTGGATAAGAAAATGAGTGTTCACGGTAATGGACTGCAAGGGTGGAAACGAGGCTGAAAATCTTATTTTAAGGAAGGCCGACTTGTTTGAGACAGAAGAAATGTAAGAGAAGACCAGTAAGAGTAAGAGAAGACCAGCCATGAGTAGTTAGTAAGACAGACACATTCCACTGGCCCAGATATCCTTGACAAGAACAGAGATGGGCAGTGAATGAATAAAAAGGAGAGAGATAGAAATGTTGTGCGCACAAACAGCAGTAAACTTTATTTCACACACAACGTTTAAGGCACCACAACTACGACAAGTCACACAGTGGTAACAGCGCACAGTTACAAATGACAGTTAACATGTCGAGGCATGCGCCAGGCGTTTAAAAAAAGCGTTACTCATTCTCTCTCTGTCTGTCTCTCTCTTGTCCCTGTCCTCTCTTGTCATGTTTGCGGCCAAACCTGCTCTTAAAGGCGCTTCTTTGAATTAGTTTGCAAAACCGGAGGGTGCAGCATTTTTCCTGATGAGCAGTTAGGCCAACACCTAGCTTTTTAAACTGTTTTGGTACGAATGAGGATGGCTTCTTTGTTGGTTCGCAGAAACCCGTTCAGTGGAGTATTGTTTCAGAATCAGAATCAGAAAATCGAATCGATCCCGGAGGAAACCGCTGAGATTGTTTAGATCTTGCTGTTTTGCTTTGCACAACTTAACTATGGATTCACTTTGGAAATAATACCAAACCACAGTCTTTTATCCCCTTGTTGGGATGTCAGCACTCATCAGCACTCAAGCCTTTCAGACTGCCCCAGGCTCCCTCAAGGGCAGATGTGACAAAAAGTAAATTCGTAACAGAAGTAAAATAGAAATGAACTTATTCCTACAGTGACATAATTGACAGGACACATTTTAGTCCAGTAGATCCAGTCCAGAACACATGGCGAGAAACACGGCCTGACAGTTGAGAAAATGACTGTGAATAAGGAAATGGTTGTATTATTTTATAGGCTGTTATTCAAGCATCAAACAAAATAACATGCCTCTCCAAACTGCCTCCCCCACACCCTTCCACCTCCCTTATGTAGGAGAACAGCTCTGCCTCTGCTTTCAGGTGTTAAACTCACGTTTAGGCCAAAAGATGCTTCGCACAATAGTTTTGAATCATGATTTAAGCCAAAGCCTACTCTTAATACCAAAGAAAGATGAGATAAGCCTTTATTAGTCCCACAAGTGGGACATTTCTGTTGTTATGGCAGAAAGTGGACAGTACAGAAGTAAGTGCAGCAAAAAAACAATATATATATATATATATATATACTGGATACATACATATATATATATACAGTATACATACATACATACATATATATATATATAAAACACAGCTTTAAAAACACAGACCTCTGTGTTGAACACAAGTGCAAGCAAAGCTGTTTTTCCCCATGCAGAATTTTTTTCTTCTCTTAATAAAATGGTGCCAGGGAAATTCCAGATTTCAAACTAAGGCAACGTGTCCCCAAACTTTCGACGGGCAGTATTTGTCTAGGTTATGGAAGAATGAAGACTGAAAACCCGGCCAAGCAGAAAGAGTTTGATTTGATACTGATATTTGATGCTGTTTTTGCAGTGATGTGTTCTACCGTGCTGTCATCAGTTACAGATAATCTTATCTCTCCCGTGAGGACATGCTAAAGTACCATTCACTTACTACAAAAGTATAAAGCAGGAACGGAATAAAGGTTCTCCTCTGCAACAGTGCAACAGATAAACAGATAATACACATACAATTCATTCCAGTCTTTTGAAAAACCTTATGTTACCGTAACTTTAGAGGAATGAAAATACATTCTGGAATGAAAACACAGTACTGTGCAAAAGCCATCTGTGTAAATAACAATTAAAAACTGTTTAGATGAGCAGGGAGGGGTTTGTATTCACATTAATATTACTAAATATACTAAAAACATACTAAAAAGGGTAAATACAAGTAACACAATGCAGTAAATAGTGATTCTATGTACTGTATATTAATGTGTTCTATGTGGAAGTCCAGCATTACTTGTTGGTTCCATCAGAAACCTGGTTTGACTCAGTCAGTCCTTCATTAAATTAAATCAGGAGCTGCTGATGGAGTTTCACGAACCCAAGCAACAGCTGGAGGAACCGACTGGAACCGAACCTGTGTTCTCCTCACCAGCTCTTTTTTTTTTTTTTTACAAACGAAACAAATCTTGGTACTTTTTACTGCTTTTTAATTTGTTTTTATTCTAATATGAACTTTGTTCACAGAAATAAATGGCTTTACACAATTTGCATAGGTGCAAATTCTCTGTAGCCTTAATATAAAGTAACGCAGACCATGAAGACGACATAAAAAAAAAAAAAAACACAACTACACATGAATGAAGGAAAACATTGCTGTCTAGTTCTCTGGGATAAAGGACAAATTGCATCGTCTTACAGTTTCTTTCTGTCCACTTTACCCACCTACACGTTCAACACAGCTTAATAGTGTACAGTTGACTGTAGCCCATCTTTTTTCATGCAGTTTGTGTTAGTGATCCTGTATCCCTTCATCGATGGTCGGTTTCTGACCACAGACCTGCTGCTGGCTGGATATTTCTGGTCTCCAAACTCAGTAACACCTCCTGATACACTGACACACTGTGCCTGAAACACTGTGCCACAAACTCCGCCATCTCAGTGTCACTGCTGTGCTGAGAACGGACAGTTCTGCGTATAATATCTGCTGGTGCTCCGGTTCTATTAATGAATGATGTGGAAAGAGGCTGAAAGAATGTGTGGTACCAGATGGCCACAGCCAGTAAGCGCAAAATCGTCAGTGAGAGAAGACACAAGGAAGGTGTTCCTATTAAACTGGCAACTGGAGGATCCAAACTGAGTAAGAGCGGCTGGCCAGCGATTGACCAGAGAGTGATTGAGATGCAGCGAGCGATAATTCAGTAAGTAATTCATCCAGCCGGGAGACAGCCAGCTTCTGTCTCAGTGACTGCAGTCTCCTCAGCGCTGCCGATGTTTTATTCATGACGGATGAAAAGGCAGATTTTAATCACTTTGTAAGAGCGTCAGAACAGAGCGCTGTGTGTTTCTTAATCAGTGTGAAGTGAGTGTTAGTGTGTGTGTGTGTGTGTGTGGGGGGGGGGGTCCCCACCTTCCTGCAGGCGAAGTGTCTTCACTGGTCCCAGTTCAGCATGAATCTTCCAAGACGTCCCCTTTACAGCGAGGCAGAAACTCTACAAATTTAGGTTGAGTGGCACAAGATAAAATTTCTAGTCTGATCTCAGATCATACTTGAACCGTCTTTCAAATGGGATTTGAACCATTTTCTCATGTAGTCTAAAACTGGATACGTATTGGATTAGATTAGAGTAGATTCAACTTTATTGTCATTGTACATAGTGCAAGTACAGGTTCAACGAAATTCAGTTTTGCATCTAACCAGAAGAAAGTGCAGAGTAGGATAAGGCGCAGAAAGGGACGTATGCAGAATGTACAGAGTTTTAGGAAGGTTTCAGAAATCCTTCAGCGTTCATACCATTTCTGTTGGGCCCTTCATCATAACATGGTCACTTAGAGCGCAGCCAGCGTTTTCAGATTCTTCAAAAATAACATAAAAAGCATAAAAATGGAGAGTTTTGTCCCCACAGCAGCTATACTCTAAAATGTGGAACAAGTAATAAATAACAAAATACACAAATAAAAACTGGTGAATAGAAAGAGTAGGACGGCTCAGTAACACATTTTGAACTTACTGGGGCGGATTAAGAATATCCAGCATTGCATAAGTGGATTAAACCTTTCCGCCAAGGTTTTCTCTCTCTCTCTCTCTCTCTCTCTCTCTCTCTCTCTCTCTCTCTTTGAGAATTTATTCTCTTATATCTGCTTGTCACGATGTTTCTTGTACGCAAACGCCCACACACACACACACACACACACACACACACACACACACTCGTGTCCGTGAGCCAGTTAGCGCTGAGTAAATAGACGATTATTCAGTACGAGTGTGTGCGAACATACTTTATATCGATCGGTCAGGAAGGACGTGGGTCATGATCAACAATAAAGATGCCCAGGCCCTCCCACCCAAATACACACACACACACACACACACACACACACACACACAGGTGCTGTTCCCTGTGTTGTCATAGTAACATGTTTCCAATAAAACAGGAGAGGCTTTAATCTGGTATTGGCGAGCCTTTGTGGTTAGTCATGATCTGCCTACATGACAGCTCCCACATGCACACGCACACACACACACACTCACACACTCACACACACTTATCTTGCACCAGTTTAAAGAGTTCTGGGCTGTCAGATGAGATTTCAGTTCAAACTAGATTCAAACCGTCCAGTGACAACATCGCAGAAAGTGCTGCAGTCTTTTCAAATCAAAAGTTGAAAAAACACACCTACCTTTATGACTGAAGGCTTTATGAAACAGGGCTGATGAAACAGTGGTGGAAAATGATGTAAGCAGAGAGGTATTTTAATCATTTAATGTAATATTAAACCCATAACCTGCAGGCGTATTATTGCTATTAGTCTCATCAAGTAGCTCCTATGAAACTCATATTTTCTTAGAGTTATACCCTAAAGCCGATTCTTTTTTTTTTTTTGTCCATTAAAAATGAAAAAGATTGCTTTGTAGTAATGATTAACACGAGTTACGTTTATATTTTAGGACTTCTATTTTTAAGAATCATTTCTTGTGGACATTTGAACAAAACTAACTTATTGTTATCTGCGTGCGTGAAGTCGCCCAGTACAGTGTTTTATTTGACCGTAATCGAGTGAACAGGTTATATTTGGGTGACAGAGACCAAGCCACATTGTCCAGATTTGTTCTCTGTGTCATCTTCATCGTCTATCTTTCCCTGCTTTTGGCCGTTTTCGTGTGGCGTGATCTGAAACCAGCAGGCTTTCGTTGCTCTTTCTGCTTTACAGTTTTGAGAACAAACTGAAGTATGGCCCTTCACATACTGAAGTGTTCATTAACCCATCAAGCCGAGTGTCTCACACGCGATCCGTTCTGAGAATTTGTTGATGCCCCTGAAGTTTGTTCAGATCTGCCGCCAGGGAAAATGCGGCATGTGCACGCTAGCCATGACGAAGCTCAGCAGAATTTGAGACCGGAAGCATCTGAGGTTAAGATGAAGCTGATAAACCACATGTTTCAGGAGCAGAACATACAGTGGCACGTTCGGCAAACATCTGACAGCAGCTGAACAGTCTTAACATACGTGAGTTCATTAAGTGGCGCACCTCTAAGCTCGCGTAATCATCTCATCAGCTCTTGCTGCACCTCAGGTATGCACTTTAAAGCATGCAATTACAGTAATGCCCTTAATTCCAGGCCCTCCAGTTCTCTTCTCAGAGCTTCAGCATGAGCAGCATCTTCGCTATTTCATTACAGCATTCTCCATCAAGGCTTCAGGCAGCGGCCTCGACGGAAAACAACGTCACGTTGGGCTAGAATGTGACTCGAGGCCAGTGATCTGAAGAGTTGGAGAACTTTGCCTCAAACTTGAGCTCGTTTGGTGTATGTGTAAGACAACGATCACACAGGTCAACAAAAAAAAATTTTTTTTGTAATCATCAGAAACCACAACACACTTTTCTAAACCAGTTTTTCATGCTGATTTCAGATCTGCTTTCGGTTTTGTTCAGTCACATCAACTTTTTGAATTATGAGCAAATTTTAGTTTGCAATAGACTTGCAAGCGTTTTTTATTAAACCGCAGGCACCAATAAAGTAGCTGTTTCAATATTTTCAGTGTGAAGTCAGATAGGCGCACACTGTGGCATAGATATAATGACCAGTGTCAGTCAGCTACCACTGTTTCTACAAAAACGCTTATAATATGATTATTATATGCTACTGATCCCACTATCATGCAATATAGAACTAGCTTCAACTGTACGTGCCGGGGAAAAACTAAACACAGATTTGAAATCAGCATGAAAAACACTACAGAACCCATGGAAACTAATCTGTGATGATTTTGACCTGTTGACCTGTGTTATTGTATTCAAAGTTATATCTCATCGCATTTACTTCAACAGTGTGTTGATCTGAGAACAAAGAGGAGCAATGTGTTGATTTATCAGGTGATATCGACAACCTGCAGTTGGCAGTGAGTCCAGCAGTAGTAATACAGACTGAACAGAATTCAGATATAAGACACAGTGGTGGTGAATTCAGGTGTCTGTTCTAAGAATTTGGAACAACAGTAATGAGAAATCATGTTAGATTAAATAGATTAAAAATAGATTCAATGGCAGAAGAAGTCATTTTTTTGTTTGTCAGAGTGTGTACCCTTTTAAAATCAGTACTGGCTCCTGTTTCAAGCAAATCCTTCTGCACCTATTAAGAAGTTCACATTAGAAAGGTGTTCATTCATGTTTGAATTGGAATTTGTCATTTCCTTTCATTGCAAAAGACTGGATGATACTACTAGACGCTAGGCGAGTGTGTGCATAGCGTAAGCATGTATTGCACAGTGCTGGAAGAGACACAGATACTCAACCGGGAGCATGACAGGTTGAAATGCAGGAGGAACCTCATGGTTAATGGACTGAACTTGAGGAAGAATCCGTGTATATATGCAGGGCCCTCAAAGGTAACTTTATACATGCAGTGTGAGATCAGCTGTAGCTTTCATCTCAGGAAGCGATGCGCCTTCCCTGTTACATCACAGGGAACATGAAATATGAATATGAAATAAATTCTGGTGTTTTGATGCGGACATCAGTCATTATGCAACCTCCGCGAGTAGGTGTGTGACAAAAGGCAGTACGCAGTTTGATCTCTTGAGGTAGCAAATGATACACACACACACACACACACACACACACACGGACATTCACGCACTGGAACAAATATAAACATAACTCATTAGTTAAAGCCAGTCACTAAAGGATAGTTAATGCAATTATAATTAACATTTGCTGTGACTTACAGGAGCCGTATGAGTGATTGTGTCAGAGAATGAGACACACACACACACACACATGCACACACACACACACGCGCTCACACACACACTAGAACAAGTGCAGGGACGAGGCATTCACAGTAATTAAGTTTGTTACGGGATGTCCTCGGTCGTTTTAATGTGTATCATTAAGATCCATTTCAGATAATGCTGAAGTAATTACAATGACTTCGCTGCCTGTCACTGCACAATGGCAACATTATTCCGGCAACATTATTCCTAGTTAACCCAGTATTTCAACGAAATGAGACCTTTTTCATGTGAATTTTAAATATTTAGACAGTCAGATTCATCTAAAACAACAGCACCGGGACAGCACAGACCATTCTAGCGATCAGAGGAAAACCTGTAGAACCAGGTAAGAGCAGGAATTGGGAACCGTTAGAAGTGCGCAAGAGCGTTTTGGCTCAAGCTCCTCTTCCTGTACTTGGAAATGCTTGAAATGGTTTGTGGTGAACCTTACTAAAGGTCAAATCAGCTATTTTAATTTTTAGTACAGTTTTACTTTTTTGCACCTTTCAGCATTCACAACATGAGAAAACTATGATCTTTTATAGATAACGAACGTTAATCTAAGCTACATCTGTCTATTGTGCGATTTTTACCATGCTCTGTTTATTTTGATTTGGAGTAACAAGCCCAACGGCTGTTTATTGTACCAAGAGCTGTCGTATAAATGCCGTATTGTGAACTCCGCCAACGTTTTCCAATGGACCTTCCTCTGTATTCTTTTGAGTAAACACATATTTACTCCTGAATGTTTTCCAGTATTCACTGGTATTCAAGTGAATCATCACTTCAGCAATGGCGTTCTTACTTAAGCGGCGATTCTGAGTAGCTTCCCGCTGCACCTTTGGCCAAAAATGGCACTTTCAGTTAGAAATCATAGAGTCCAATCATAGAGTTCATCACAGGCCATTGTCCCACAGTCAGCAAAGCTATTTCCCCCGGTGCATTCAGAGCATTCACAATGTAAACACCTCGGTTACTTGAAGGGAAGATTGCGGAAAGCAGGGATGAAAACATGGCTGCAGATGAGTGTCAGGCCAAAAGATTTCCCTGAATGTGTGTGTGTGTGTGTGTGTGTGTGTGTGTGTGTGTGTGTGTGTGTGTGTGTGGTATTTATCTTGATTTGTCGGTCTCCTTTTCTCCCGCTGGCACTGTCATTTAAACACAACTAAGAAAAGAGGCACAGCAGTAGGCCCCTGCTGCAAACAATATATATAAATAAACAACATATCCAGACAGACAATGGCTATTAGCTTTGGGATTTTCCACTGGAAACAGGAAGAGGAGTCTGGTTGTACACACACACACACACACACACACACACACACATAAATGCACACCTAATTTTTTACCTAAATCATTACCCATGCTTAGTATTACCCAGGGCCTATTGTGGCCAGTATAATAGACTTTAACCCTCTAAATACTTTATTTATTACATTTATGCTATTATTTTGGCCCTAATAGTGTACAGCTAGAGGTAGGACAATGGGATCAATCTCATGTTATTCCACTGCACATAGACGCAGCCTCTGACTGATCAACAGATTCAACCCTTGGCATCTTACTATACAACACAGAAAAATGGACATAGAAGTGTTGGATTTATAATATGGATTTGTTTTTTTAAAGACTCCAAAAGGACAGTGCAGTTCAAGGCTGAGTTATATGACTGCACAGGAGCCCTCACTGGAACGGCACAACATTACACCTCTAGTCAAAACAGTCTAGCGTTCAGTGCTCTCGCGTTATTTAGTCTGTAGGACGTTATGATGAAATATTCACAGCATTATCGGCGTGGGAAGGTTAAATGGTTAAACCAACTATTTCCCATAACCAATAATACTGGCCGAAATAGTTTCTATATTAATTCATCCCGGGTCTACAATATATCGATTGAGGAGAGGTAAAAATTCCGACAAAAGTATGCAGTACAGAAGAGGCTTTCCTATAATTTTAACCATTTTCGTAGATAACAGTCTGTCATTTATAACCACACCACATAAGCAAGACTGTTTGAACTTTTTTGTGAGAAAAATGAGATTCAAACACTTTGTCAAGCGCAACTATCCCATATACGTACTTTGCACCAGGAAAGTAAAACGAGGAAAATAGCAGAAGCTCCTGTTCCTCCAGGCCTCACTGTCAATTCAAAACTGCAAGCTACGTCCAGTGACTGGTACAGGAACATGGTTGTATTTCCCCGAAAAGGCTTTTCAGTGGTGAGAGTGCTGGAGAGGAAGCCAACAGCAATAGTCCAATCAAAAGAAAAATGTTGCCTGACAGCTTGAAGATGACACAGGACGCACATTATGAAACAATTACTATGTTTTTCTTCTACATAAGTACGGAGTCCCTGACAACATTCGTAGGAAATGATGCGCCCTGGTTCTGGCGAAACCTGTTGACCGGTTATTCCCTTCCATAAATCTACTGGATGGACAGGTCAGGCAAGCCTAATGGCCAATTCGTTGCATAAACTCTGATAACGTGAGTGTTAAAGTGGATGGTTTTGCTACTGAGCCAGATAGCTGCAGGTCGGAACAACCTGAAAAGAATGAAAGAATGTTTTTTTAAACTGTGCAGCTCTACCATTTTACCATTTACCAGGGCTGGGTCCTTTATTACGCCCTGATATTCATCAGTGTCAGGATTCATCATATCACAATGCATCATTATATTGCAAGTGGGTGGTGATGACGAATGCGTATATCTTGACTGGTCATATCTCCACCATGGTGAAGGCGTATCATATGGCACGCACTGTACCCTAGCTGAAGACGCGGCTTCATATGATTTACTGCCTTTTGTTGCTTCTGACGTTTATAGATCTTAAGTAGGTACACACACTGACTGAACTACGGTGATGTAAATGATACAGATAGGTCAGTTAAAGCAATGTTTCAAAGTATGGATGTGAAATTGTGAAAACACTGAATGGCAATTCGATGACTAATCAGAGTATTGGAGCAGCTCTATCCTGATACGTGACCAGAGAGAGTGGAAACCGCTACACCAGTCCATCTATCGATGCGATAACAGAAAGGGAAATCGAATGTAGACCATATTCATGATAGCCATCGTTTTGATAAGAAGAGGTGTGGTGAAGAGTTGCATTTGTCTTTTCGTTTTCACAAATGTGAAAGAGAAAGAGAGCCGGTGCTTTCTTGGGACTGAAAGCATTTTTTTTCTTCCTCATTCAATATACATCACTACCAAAAAGTGGTTGAAGTCCGGTATGCGTACAAAGTGATGACAGACTTTCTGTAGCAGCAGGTTAAAGTCTGTACTTCTGACTTTGCTTCCTTTGTTTTGAAGTAAAACAACAACAAAAAAACAGAACAAGTTAAAATAATGACTGTGACATTTAGAGAAATGGCTGGAACTGCCCTTCATGCACTTAAGAAGCTTACCAGCGGAGAAGCGTCCCGTTAGTGGGTCTTCTTCTTCAACAGGGAATCTAACTGATTCTGACCTCATGGCCCACCATGCAAATCTTCACATGCTAAACAAATGAGCCTGGCTACACAGTCCTACAAATATTCAGGCCCGGTGGTATGTTATACATAGTTAAAGAGGTTACTGAATGTTTTAGCAGCCTTTTCCCAGCACGATGCCGCGCGCTTGGTCCGCGCCGTGTCTTGCGCTCACGTCTTTTGTATCTGCTCGCTTTCTCGCTTCAAAACACACATACAGACCACGCCGTCAAGTATTACGGCGAATGCACACAGGGAGTTAAAGTCATCACCAGAAACACTGCAACAGCGGCGACGTTTCACATGCAAGTAGGTTAATGGAAGGTTAGGCCTCTAACATTCATTTAACACTTCTCCCTCTTTCTGCGTCTGTCACGAACCCGTTTTTTTTCACACATACCCACTAGCCGCATAGTCCCTCAGCACCTTCGAACACTTCCGAAGGTGATAATGGCCTGAGTGAAGTGGATTAAGAGGGAAATTAGTGTACTGTTTGCTTATTTGTAGATTGTACAAACAGATTCTGTGCACTTGAGAGTTGATCTCGGCACAGTTCACTAAGACTGATTCATTTTGAGTATTGTACATAATGTACTAATTTTGGGTTCTTAACATCAGTGTTGTTAAGAACTTATAACCGGGGGCTCCTGATATTTATTTAAGTCCTGTATTCACAATACCACAGCCAGGAATGGACAGAAGTCCAAGACACTTAACCACACAACACTGGGTGGGTAGGATGGCGTTTCCACTCCTCCCCTTTAAGTTGGCGGTTAATGTTCTCATCCAAGCGTGTTGAGCTGTCTGGAAGCTTGAAAAGATACAGTGGGCCTTCACATGTCTCAGAGGGAAAGTATGTGCTAGCCTTCATCCTCACAACATGGAAGTATCATTAGGGGTTTCATCATAACTCCTTTTTTATTTTTTTTTTGTGAGTGACTACTCACATGACAAAATAATTTAGGATGAATGGCTGTTTACATCTTGCATTCATGTGTTTTGTGTCTGGACCTTGGATATGTTTTGGCTAGATTACCTTTGTAGTTTCACTAAAAGGCTTCTAGTGTGTGACCATTTTGCTGAAAGTGGTCAAGATCCAGCTCTGAGCAACATTTGCAATGCTGACTGAGTCATCCGATCAGAATCCAATCACAATGTGTGATTTTTTAAAAACTTCTTATGCTCTAAAGCGAAACCCAAACATGAGGCGCTCCACCAAGGCATGTTGATGCAACAGCATTAATATGATCCAGTATTAGTCAGAATAAAATGTCGTTCCATTGAGTAACAGTATTAAAGAGGTTTTCTTATGACAACAGCAACTTGTAGTTTCCAGACCACCCCTTCTCCTTCTCTCGCCGGTTCTCTGGGGTGTCTCAGCGGTGCAGCAGCCTGGAGGGGAATGAGCTAAAAGCTCTTCAGCAGAGCACAGTCATCCTCTCATCAGCTTAATTTAGCATCACACAATAGAAACAGAGGCACAATACACAGCCCAAGTGCACGCGTTCCATTAGTGAGCATGTGTGCCCGAGCACTTCCTTCCATACCACATTAACGGTGATGCTTTTAAGTCCCGTCCACGGTTCGTTTGATCTCTTAGATACACAGATATATCAAACGGCATATTTAGGCCTCTGGGATTTACAGTTTGTGACAGTCGAGCAGCACTTAAAAGGTAGAGTACACTAGTTTCATCCAACATATTTGGCTTAAGTCTTCATCAGTCAATCACAGCTTAGTCACTGAGAGCACCGAGAGTCAGCTCACTGGGCATTCCTTGGTCAGTGAGTCATCTAGAGCCGCCGCCTGTCCTGCTGTTACATTGTTGTTGAGGATTTCAAGGTGAGGCGTGGTAGATACTGATGACACCTAAATTAAAGGGAGTCCACAATGGCAACATAGCATTGTTTTGTTTATTCCTCTGTTTGCGTGTTTCGGTTTAAGCAAGACATAGATGTGACTAAGTACACAGAAACAGCGTGTTAAGTTTCCAGTTTATTTCAGTATTCCCGAATCATGAAAGTACAATATTTATAACAAACTGTAAAAACTGGGGGGAAAATAAAAAGGTGCTGACTTGGTGAAAATCAGAAAAAGGGAAAACTTTGTTGTCCACCACACGCTGCGTGGATCAAATATTATATCTCTGAAAGTGAGAATGTGAGAACAACAATCAGCATAAAGATAAAAAAAAAGGTATAAGGCGGCGGCAAATAGAGCAGAACCAGAAACACAAGCGTAAAAACTGTGAGGCAGCTTTACGAGTGGCTGTACAGGTTTTGTTCAAGAGTATCACCCTGTTGCTGCTGTTGCTGAGAGGATGAATGACACCCTGAACATGTTTTTAGTGGACGATGGGATGGCATGACACCGTTTTTAGAGGGTTCCGTTTGGTACATAAAAGTGTAGAATTTACTCTTCCAGCTTTCGTGTTCCGTGTGGTCTGTTGTGTAACCGTTCTCAAGGATGTACCAATTCAAAAAGCTGCAGTGTGATTCCGCTGATTACGTTCTACATACATCGATCTATACTGTTATTGTTCGAATATGCAAAGAAGATGACTTTGCTCTCTCCTCCGCATTGTTTTGTGCCATAGCTGCCATAATCAACCAGGGGATTTTATTAAAGTCGAGAATAATAAATATTACTGTCAGCACCATTGTCGAGGGGTTCACCCCATCGAACAGTTAATCATTACAAAACAATATTGTGCCGTACCGC
This sequence comes from Alestes dentex, assembly GCA_037576975.1. Lineage (NCBI taxonomy): Eukaryota > Metazoa > Chordata > Actinopteri > Characiformes > Alestidae > Alestes > Alestes dentex. The sequence goes on from JBBIGA010000083.1 coordinate 10,323,265, forward strand.
TGGAACCTGTTCAAAATTCAAGTATGGAATCCAAATAAATAGTTATGTTGTATCCTAGTAATATTTAAAATGGTGCCGTTGTATCGGTGTCTAAATATTGGCTCGCTCTTGAAAGACTGTGAGTTTTACCCCTGGTTTTACCCCTGGTTGTTTCACAGCCCCCCCATCAGATATCAACACTGGGAGGGTGAAGGCATTGTTGCGCTGTTGCTGAGGTATCGTTTGTGCACATGTGGCCAGATTCCCAACGCCCCTGTTGCAGGCAGCCAAGGACAAGACTGAATCATTCTCGTGGCTTCAGCAAATTTCTGCCTTCCTCGCAAAAAATTGGAAGTTATTAAAGATAAATGCAGGCATCAATATCTGGCCGAGCGCCGCGCGTCGGCATCGTCGGAGCTGCGTGTGTGGCCAAGCTCAGCCTGGACAGTGAGGGGGAAATTAGGGAGTGTTGGTTAAGTTGCACTACTCATCTCTTAAAGAATGAGCTCTTTGCTCACGTAGTACCAGAAGAAGTCTCTGCACAGAGTAGAATACATACACACTGTCAGTAGGGCGCATTCTAGGCTTTAAGAAGTTCTATTTGATTCCAGTTTAAGCGGACGTATGCTTTTTAAATGAGCCAGAGGGAACAAAGTAAGCGGCTAATTCAATTTGTGGGATATTGCAGGGAGAAAAATGGCTTTCTCACTCTGTGAGAGAACGGAATTCGATGTACTGTGTAAACACTGTGAAATGTGCCCCGTCCACACAGTCCGTATGCGTTAACTAGGCTGCAAAATCTTGACATAATTGCTTTTGTGAGGTCATTAAAAGCGACAGATTTGCATATATTCACCTTTCTCGCCTGCGAAAGCCTAGCTCCATCCTTTCACGCTGGCACTGCTTTCTGAGCGGGGCACCATGCAGGGCAGACAGTCCAAACTACTGTCATTTACATATATTAGTCTTAAAGGCACAGTAACAAACACGGGCCGTTTAATTCTACGGGAGAAAGAGAGGTTGGAAAAAGGTCAGGGAAAACATAAATGAAGACATAAAACCACGCAAGTTGACTTTAGATGTAAAATAAAGGGGAAAAAAAAGTTAATGCACCCTTTTATTACATCATACAAACAAAGAGTGAGCAAATACATGAAGCATGTGGGGTAAAACAGAGATTCACCGAGGCACAAGGTCATGCCTGCATCATCATCAAACATCACTCTAATACTGCAAACACATCGAAGTATTACATAACACACACACACACACACACACACACGCCCATCCCGCAGCATCTCTTCATGCAGATCATGCTGGATGTCGTTCTTAGTAGACAATGCACAATGGGATTTAACTATAATACTCAAATCCCATTGTTCAGCCTCTAATGCCTCCAGATGAGTGGACGAATTTTCTGCCCCGCCCAAAGAGCAGACGTGACAGGATTAACCCTTTAAAGTCAGCATAAATGCCAGTGGTAGAATTATTTCATTTGAATCTTTGTCATTTGTAGTTTACTGACTACTGACTATTGACTGTCAAAAGTGCAGTCTCTAAGCTTTAACTCCATACCTCACTTTTGTTTGTTTGTTGTATTTTATTGTTATTTTAAGTCATTATAGTATATCCAGTCTGGAAGAAGCATCCTTTTCACCTTTGCCATGCTTTTGTCAGTCGACATTGAAAGTAATGGCAAAAAAGTGACTCATTTGCATCTTTAAGTGTCAATAAATTGAATGTAAATGCAACTCATTATACAACTAACTACATAATGAATCAGGTAACTGTGTAAATACATTTTAAGAGTGGAGAATAGTGACAGTGATATGTATAAGATTCCTGCTTATTCAGCCATCCGTCGTTCTTTCAGTTCATTCCATCAAATCCACAGATTCGAAACAGTCGATCAGCAGCCAGTGTGTGCTCGTCAGCAGCAGAGGAGGTATTTTATTCGGATTTGTGTTCTCTTGTGTGGTGAGGAAAGAAATCGCTCTTGACATTTTTGCCATGTTTCTTGTCACGCACAGACATCCAAATGGACAGAAAAAGGAGGAAGTGCAGATCTCTGAGACTTCAGAACTCGGCTTCCTGTTGTCCCTTTGTTCTGACAGTTTTTTTCATTAAGTCGGTGTGTACCGACTCGAGGAACGACCCTGCGGTATGGGCGGGTCGCTGTCATGGCATAAACCAAGTGCAAATATTTTCTTTGGTTTCATTTCAGCATCTTCAGTTCCTCTTGTTACCACAACACACAGCACAGAAAATGAAAGGTCAGCCGTGTAGTTTCGCAAGACTTTCAAAGGCAGCTCCAGTGGAATTTGCTCGGCAAGAGGTGCGCATCCTCACTAGGCGATAGCATAAACGGATGATATGAATCTCATAAAGAAATATCTGAAATGCAGTGGCGTTTGGACAGATCCTCCAGATTCAGCCAGTGGTAGGCAGTTTCTTTTCCAGACCTTCAGATGCCCTTGATGGTGTGTTAATATCCAGCAACGGCTGTTGCTTGGACACCGGGGGTTTGTGGGTGGGGAGTGGGCTGGGAGGCTGAATCAAGCAGCCTTGGAGCCTCCTCCCCCACTAGATCGGCACAGGCCATTTGAAAAAGCCTAGCGGAGGGTAATGAAGGGGCTACACACATTTTCAGCATTCCCTTTCATTTTTAAAACGGTTCATAATCATCGAAATCTTCAAAGCTCCAAGCTCACGCAGGCACCTTGATGCATAACGGTGACAGCAGATGCAAATGAATGGGATATCTTACACAAATCAGAACCTTGCAAGTTCATTTTCCCCCCACTTTTCATTTACATTTCTTTGACAGCTTTTGGCCATTTATATTTTGGACGTTTCTAACTCAGTGGACTAATAGAAACCATCCAAAATGAGCTTGGCGTGGTCCTTTACGTTTTGAAATGAACACTTAAAACCCAGTCTATAAAGAAACATGTCTTAGATGATGTAAATGTAAACCTCATTGCATTAACATACACTAGAGTTCAGAGCTCCTTCTATTAAGTTGCCATTTGGGAGCGGGCGTAACAAGGAAATGTGGAAATCTATGAATATCGAAAGCTAATAGGAATGATAACACATGAAATTTCTCATTCTGTCTTTCACAGTTTTCATCTGCAGTTTCATGGTGGCTGCGCCCATTTTCGGTTACCTGGGCGACCGATTCAACAGGAAGGTCATTCTGAGCTGCGGCATCTTCTTCTGGTCAGCTGTGACGCTGCTGAGCTCCTTCATCAGCAAGGAGGTAAGGACCCGGCCTTCTCTTTATCACAGATTAAAAAAAAAATTTAAAAAAAAACACTGCCATGTTAAATCATTTGAAATAAAAGCTAAACTATATGGACAAAAGTATTGCGATGCCTGGCCATTACACCAACAGGGACTTTAATGACACTGTATTCAAATTCATAGACTTTAATATGGAGTTGGTCCCTTTTGCAGTTGTAACAGCTTCCACTCTTCTTGCAAAGCTTTCCACAAGAGTTTGGAGTTTCTGTGGGGAATTTGTGCCCATTCACTCTGTAGCGTGTTTATGAGGTCAGACACTGATGTTGGACGAGAAGGCCTGGCTCTGTCCCAATACTTTTGTCCAGTTAGTGGATCGGAATCTGAGTTCGAGATGCAGTAGTGCCCCGTTTAGCGCAGCTCAAACAAAAGCACTTAAAGGTGTCGTGGACTTTCAAAGAAGATCATTAAACCACCTCATTTAGGGCAACAGTAAAATGGCACTCAAAGTTAATGGCTGAGTGAAAAGCTAGCAGGGCAGATTTGAAACTCTGGAAAACAACTTTCTCTTGCCATCCGACCTCACATCCGACTTTAAAAACTCCGGCCTCTCTAGGCATATTAAGATATTTCATTAAGATTCTTCGGTCATGAAAGGCTCATATGACAGAAAAAGAAAGCTTAATGTCATTTGAAGACATTAAAAATAGCCCTCTCAACTCCGTATGTGGAAGCTAAACATTTATGGTTGCGATGTCACAACCATGAATCACTTCTACTGTTTTCGCTCGTCATTCCAAAAAGTCGTCACTTCTCTCTGAAGCAGCAGCCTGCGATCAGTTGTACGGCCTGTCAGTCAAAACAAGCCCACAGCTCGCAAGGCTGTAATTCAGAGCAGTGCCGTCTTTCAGTGGAACCGATTTCTTCTTGTGTAGTATTTCCACAAAAATAAAGTGTAATGCGTTTAGCAGAAAGACTCTTTCGGTGCTCCTTTCCTGTCTGTTCATTACCGCCTCCGCATTTCAGGCACTGTCCTCAGCCCGTCAGTTGGCGCCCGTTGCGCAGACTAATGGATATATTAAGTCGGCTAGTCCATGCAGCCCCTGCCATGACCATATTTAAAAATAGCCTTAAGCAGTTTTCCCTGCCCTTCATGCCAGTGCGCTAAGGAGTGTTGTTATTGTTCTCATTCTTTCTTCAGATTGGAAACTGGAAATGTAAAAAAAAAAAAAAAATGAATAATGAGCTTTGCTAATGTTGGTACATAAATGTAAAAACAAGTAAAACATAGAAATAAGGGCATTTAAAATGCGATTGTTACATTTCAGCTACCACACGCCAGTCCCATCTTTTTCCTCTCTGCATGTTAAAGCCATATCTAATAACCATTCGGTTAGATCAGACAAGCCAACTTTGGTGATATTACATCAGGATTGGAAGATACAGCGTAGATGTTTGACACATGCTGCAGATCTCATTGTGTAAATGGAGGTGAAGGGGCATCCGCTGCTTTACCAAAGAGCAGACACTAAGCTAATAACTAATAGACTTCTGCACAAAGCGGTGAATGAGTCAGCAGCGGTCCGAATATGCAAGTGCTGACGTTACTCAAACCCTTTCGACATTCAGGCCCCGAGGGAATAGGAGCCAGCGGCCCGAGCTGAGATACTGGACGATTAACACCGTCTGATTCACCGCAGGCACTTTCAGTGAAACTCAGACAATACTGAGCAAACAGTGTGTGTGTGTGTGTGTGTGTGTGTGTGTGTGTGTGTGTGTGTTTGTGGGTTACCCAGTCTCCGGGGAGGGCACAGAGACAGTGATTCTGAGGGATTACTAATTAAAAGGCCACATTAGTGAAGAGATGGCAGCAGAATGACAGTCCAGGAATGTTTGGTGTGGCCTGTAGGCAGAACAGAATCTTAATCTATTCTGTTGGACATGTGTGTGTGGATGTGCATTTGAACATTTGCCAGCGGACTTCTTTAGTGTGTGTGTGTGTGTGTGTGTGTGTGTGTGTGTGTGTTTGTGTTGGTCGCAGCAGTCCCGTGCCTCAGGGCAAGAACCGAAGTAATTTGCCTGGATCCACAAAACCGAGTTGACGCTGACAGAAGAAGCCATTCTGCATCAGGCTAACGTCCCTGACGTGCCTCAGAGCACACACACACACTCACACATGCGCACGCACGAGTGTGAGGAACCACAGATATTCTTGTGTCTGTCAATGAGAACACACTACAACTATAGACTCTTATGCAACCGTATTAACAGAGCCTAATGCTGCACTGTGTTATAAATAGAAAAAGATGAATCGAGAATGCAACACGGTGCAGAATGTAGTTTTAGTCTACAAAGTCTAATTATGGAGCAAACTTACCATTAGAAGCACAATAACGTGCTTAGTCATGTGTGCATAGATTCATTATTTTACCAAAAAAAAAAAAAACAAAAAACCACAACTGATTTTAGAAGAAGAAATTTGCACAGGCACATTTTAACAACTCCGGTAATGTTGGTGCTGCGATAGAGCAAACTGGTGAATTGATCAAATAATAGTAGATTCGTGGGTTAAAGAAATCATTGTGAATTGTAGTCCTAGATCAGCAGTGGGAGTACAAAACCTTACTGTATAGTGAAAATAGTAACGCCAAAAAAGTCACCTGAATTAATCTGGTTCGCCTGAGATGATACAGACGAGGCTCTTCCCTCCTGGGTCACTCAGTCTTTTAGTGTGAATATCTCTGACACATCTCTTTATTACTTTACACCGACCTTCTGCCCTACAGCTGATGAACTCATCTCTCCAAACTCCCTCAGATCTCCAGGAGCCGCACACTTTTAACAAGATTGTTCATGGCTGCCGAGATTCAATAGGGCACTGTGGGCCGATAGGCCTGGAAGAGGTTCCTGAATAAGAGGTGCAATCCTGAAGGATTAGTTAAACAAAGGGTTTAGGGGAATTAAGCAGAAATTAGACAGCAATTAAAGCCATAATCTGCTTGTCTACGAGTGCACAGTATGTGATATTCCCCCCGCCATGTCTACCATAATCTTGTCTCTTGCCTTTTGACGCGAGACTGAGTCTTGTGGCAGGGCCTGCGGTTCAGTCTGCGAATAGTCAGGGGGAATGCGTTTTGAAAACTCATGTTTATGCATGTGATTTTGAGGGATGCGGCTCGGCTTTCTCCACCTCATGGATTTAATGTTGGACGAGAGAAGAGTGCATGCCCTGTTCCTCATGCCCTGACTCGACGGTTTAAAATAAATAAGCTCGACCTGACTGACTCATGAGAGCGGTCAAGTTAAAAATAAACGAAGCAGGTTTTATATTAAGGATTTAGGAACATAGCGCTTCGTCGGAAAATTGTGACGGACCAAAGCAGTGTGACGGATTTGACTCAGCATGCTTGTGCATTGAAAAATGTTGCTTTGACTCAAGCTTGTACGTTGGTCGCAGCACTTGAATCATTTGTCCCACCGGGAAGAATATTACATTAATACAGTTATTGCCAAAACGAAGGATCTGAAAGACAATAATGGATTGTCTATAATGTGCTGTAATAATGTACTGTATTGCAGTGTTAAATAAAAAGGATCGTTCTTATCACTCCGATTGACCACCTAGAGTCATACTTACCAGTAATTACAAAATCCAAGACTGGAAAATGGATTAAAGAGCCAGATTTGAAGACCTGCAGTGTGTAAAGTGGCCATTTGTCATACGTAAACACACCACGGCGCACAGCATGAAATTCTCTCTTTGTAATGAACCCATTCACCAAGTGAAGCAGCGGGCAGCCAGGAGCACAGCGCCCGGGGGGCAGTGTGTGGGGACGGTACCTTACTCAAGGGTACCTCAGTGGTGCCACTAGCTGTTCTGGGATTCAAACCCACGGCTTTCTGATCTCAGGAGCAACTCCCTGACCACTAGGCCACCAGATATGTGACATAAAAATCTCTTCAGTACATCGGATGGACTTTTAAACATCCGTAATATAAACAGTAGGTTATGGCTGTATTATATTTGGACAGTTTTCTCTCCTAAAACTTACTGGTGACCATATATACCACTCTTCCTCTTCCGTATTTCCATCTGCACCTCCACCGCTCTCCCTGCACTGCAGGGCCTTCAGTAGCTCTGCAGCTGTCCACTCCCTAACAGTTTTGCTGTCACACCCGACAGCAGCTTTAAAACTGTAGAGTATAGGAAGAGGGGGTGTATGTGTGTGTGTGTGTGTGTGTGTGTGTGTATGTGTGGATGTGTGGGGGGAAGTGTAGAGGAGGATTGCCCGGCTTTACTCTCGGCGGCAATTCCTGTCACGTACTCCGGAGTAATTCCCCGTGCCTGCTGGGAATTATGTAACGCTTTACAATAAAGTGAGGTTTTTCCTCCGTGTAGAACAGGACTGGCACACTTGAAGGCTGTCAGATGGAACGGAATGGAGAGATGAAAAAGAAAAGAGAGAAAAGGCTGTTTTTAGTGATGTGATGGTACAGGGCACTGTGCCAGTTGTTCCTTTTGGAGGAGTAGAATTATAGCATACACACCTAAGCACTAGGGGTGCAACAATACTGATCAGTTTTTTCTTAAATCTGTCTTAAGTCTTAAATCTGCAGTGATTGAATTATACACTACATGGATTGGTTTTTTGTTTTTTTTTTCTCAACAAAAGGTCTTATAAAACAGTTAAACTGAGTTAAACTGGTCACTGACAACCGTTTCCACAAAAGATGGACCCTCGGATGAGACTGTGAGTCGTATTAGGGACATCGTTTTAAATGCTATTTTTTTTTTAATTTTTGAAAATAATATATTAAAATCTTTAATAAGCACTCATGCAATGATCTCCTCGAGTCAACCAATAGCTGTCAGTCATGTTTCAGGCTACGTTTAAGCTCTACATGTACTGGATCTGTCCTAATGCTGCGTGGCATTGCGTATTAACACTGGATTTACATTAACAAGGACGCACAGTGTCACTGATAGAAAGCACCACCCATGTGAATAAGGGAATAAGTGACTGACTGACTGAGTGAACGAGTGAATGAGTGACTACATTTCCAGTACAATGGGTTTCATTCCAAAACATGTCCACTCTAAAACACATCTGGCCAGTTTCGTTCACTGAAAAATGTATTTGATAAATACATTCAGATACATTTGATAAATCCATTCACTTTACAGACGCCGCTGCAGAGAAATCCCTTCGCTGATCGCCTTTTCGCTCTCTGTCACACAAGCACACACCTTTGAGCCTCACTCATTAGCATCTACAGGAAACAGCAGCTGGCATCGCAGGTAGCTACATCAACAACCCAAGAGACATTACAAAAACCAGGATGCACACACACACACACACACACACACACACCACCTTACACACACTCTCTCTCTCTTCCTCACGCACTAATCTGATTATTTGTGAATCCTCTGGAGAATTTTCTATATTGGCAACATGCAGAACACTACAACGCTGTCGAGAACGCACTACACACGAACTATAATAATCTTAAATGAGCATGAAGGACTGCAACCCAGGAAGATTATGCATGTGAAAGAGGAGAACCTTTTTGTTGTTTTGAAAGTATTTAACAAAAAGTTTTAAACGCAAGTGAAGCAAGTGACTGCCTTGTGGCCATTTCCCATAGAATTATTCGAAATAAACCTCAGCATCTGCGGAAAAAACTGATCAAGGGCGCTGGGCCATAGAGTGTAGAGAAATCTGTAACTAGTTTGCTCCTCCCAGCGGATTCACAAACACACCAACCCATATATTAGCCAGCACAAACTCATATTCTGGCCCACGCATGCACGTTTTAACAATGTCTCCACATGGATGTACAGTATGGAACCCACCTAGTCTAGTTCCCTTTCTGGGAAGGGCTGTTTCAGCTTCCTTCCCTTTACTCGAACCATTAAACCAGCACTCCTGGGTCAGAGTGCATTGTCCACATGTTACCAGGGTTTTAGAAACTCTAAAGTAAAGTCTTCTTTTCAAAGAGCACGGCGAAAGACAAACATCAAGGCCTATTGTTATAAACTGCATCCCCTATGAATATATATATATATATAGTGTCCTAATAGAAAGGTTAAGCAAAAAGGTCGTCTTCCTTTCATTCTGCATTCAGCCGTTTTTACTACTCTGTGCGTTCTTGGGAAATCCACACCCAGCAATGCTGTTACTTTGAGCAGAAGAGAACAGATTTATGAAGGGGTGTTGCTGAATAAGCGGATGGGTCTTCTGGGCAAGGGAGGGAGTCGCAATCTATTCTTGAAAGAGGAAAAGCCTCTTTCTAGGTCATCGCTTACTGGTGTGTCAGAATTAGCAAAAAGAAATGTATTTTAAAGAAGGTCAAATCTTCCAAAATAGAACAAAATCAGTAACGGGAGTAATTTGATAACCCAAACCACCTGCTAGCGAGGTCTCCCATTATCACACAGGGCTACCAAGCTGGGAGGGTTGCTAACACAACATCACTGGACAGTTCAGGCACACTTGGTGGAGAGCAATAACTGTCAATACTGTCACATCAGCTAATAGACACCCACTCAGGACCAATTATGCCCTCCGGTGAAGGATAGCTGTAGCATTGTCATGGTTGCAATGTTAGTCTATTTGTCATATTTGTCCACAGGTATTTTTTTCAAATGGTATTGGGAAGAAAATCCCAATTTTGTTACGTCAGCTTCTATACATTTCAAAACCTGATTGGTTAAAATATCTGTCTAAATCCTTTTGCTACGTGCAGTTTCTTCCACCTCTCAAATCACATGATCTCTCCATCCCCACAGTACTACTGGCTGTTCGTGCTGTCCAGAGGCCTGGTGGGCATCGGAGAGTCCAGCTACTCCTCCATCTCTCCCACTATCATCGGGGACCTGTTCACTAACAACAGCAGGACCGTGATGCTCTCCATCTTTTACCTGGCCATTCCGCTGGGAAGGTAAGCTTCGTCTACGTACAAACTGAGGGAAAAAAAAAAAAAACACGCAAAAAAAACTGTCACGAACGTTTTTCCGTGCCCGAACAGTTCGACAAAGCAGGCAATTCTGAAAGCAGTCAAAGTGCGAATTGAGGCTTTTGACCGTTACATTATCTGCATCACCATCTCAGCCCGGTAAAGGTCAACTCCACAGAGGCGCAGGGACCTTTTTTTGCATACGGTCACGGCCGTGGACCGAATGGCAGAAAGATGCAAAATGGAGATCGACAGCCAAAATGGACACGCATGGATGGTTTCCACCCGTGGAAAGACTCCGAGCCCTGATTCTTAGTCGTCAGCGAAACGCTCTGTTTGCCAGGGCGGAAAAAGACGAGCGAGAAGACGAAAGATGGGAAAACAAACGCAGAAGGGGAGATGAAAAATGGATGCGTGCGGCGGGAAGGTACACGGGGTGCATTCTCATTCGCGGCGAAAAACTCCCCACAGTGCATTGCGGCTGAGATGTTTCCTGAGCCGCGCCGGGTTGTTTTTGTTCCGTGCCCAAAACCCACAGGAGTGGGAGAGATAAGACACACTAAATGACAAGCCGAGATACTGCAGTATTCATAGCATCACTCTGTTCTTAGTCTTAGTCATTAAGTCAGAATATAGAGATGGTGCATTCATACATGCTACAGTTCAGGAAATAAAGTCAGACGTTAAAGTCCTGTCGGGGCTGGATTAGGTATCATTCTAATGGGTGATTTAAGTGATTACGCGTGACAGTCATTATGAATCATAGTTTTAACAAGTCAGGCTGCAGTATTACAAAACAGCAATAGCTGGATGGATTCTAACCGTTTATACCGCCAATGATGAACGCATCTAACCAGCCAGGAGTCATGTAATCACAATGAAAGCCAGTAGCCCGAAGTGACAAGCGGTGTAGTGAACAGTCTGAATCGTCCAAACGATCTGAGCAATGCTGTGAAGTTCAGCTTGATTTTATCCGAATGAGCAGCGACGTGGGGCAGGAATAACCAATCAGCTGAGATGTTCCCGGTGGAACACACTGATCTTGTTTCTTCTGCAAGAATGTTATGAAAAAAAAATATATATATATATTTTGGTGCCCATATTCAGAAATTGTTCTCTAATAGTAATGTCATTGAACAACTATGGTCTTCAGTGCTGCAAGTACTCATTTATATTTGCCTCTATTCCTTCAATCCAAAACTTGTCTACTTTTGACTCAAAGCAACCACGAGCTGCCAGTGAAGGCTGTCTAAGTGACACTGAGCCCTGTTACCACCAGCAGTGTGCATACAAGTTAAGGTTTAAGGTTGAATTTCACTGATTTTTATGAAACTGTGTGATTGAGTTTAAACTGTTTGCAGATGTGTTCACAGAAAACTTTTGTCTGAGGCAGCGTTTTCCAAAAAATGTGAGATTTTGAAATAAAACAGGTTTCCGATTTGCCATCATGGTGGAGAGAGAAATGCAGGGCATTGTAAGGCTGTGGGATGGTGGTGGTCTAGTGGGTCTAGTGGGTTCGAATCCTACCTTCAACAAACCACCACGGGGTTCCTGAGCAAGACCCTGAACCCCAAGTTGCTCCTAGGAGACTGCCCCCTGTAGTTAGGGAACGGAAGTTGCTTCTAAATTTGTCTCCAATGAACAATTTCACGCCGAACCCCTCTGAACCATGTTTTTCGCAGCGAGGCTGTTAGTAGTACTGATGAGAGATGGACTGCAGTTGAAGGAAAGGTCAGGAAGGAGAAATGGCTGGTGTGGAGGGCTGCGGTATGCGAAGGCCCAGAAGCGTTCAGAGGTAACAAAACGTCCATCAGCCGAAACAATAAGACCCCAATGATTGGAATTCTGAACCGCGCCGCCTCACTTCCTGTTCCAGGCACCATTGTTTATCGGCAGCCAGGTTGTTATGACCGTTTCCAGGAAGTGAGCTCAGGCTTGAGCGCGAGCCGCAGCAGGAAATGGATTCCCCTCATGAGAGGGAAAACTTCTCCGCGGCCAATAAATCTCTCCCGAGCGAAAGAGAGTCTACAAGGTCAAGAGTTAAATGTTCTTATGGATCGAACAGAACTGATGCTTCCAGGCCCAAATCCGACTTGCTATTTCCACCTTCTTCCTCTTTCAGTGTGTGTATCAGTTTTCCAGCATCCATCTCTATCACACACACACACTTTCTCTTCCTCCGGGGGGTTTTGTTGCCGTGAGGTTAGTCAGTCAGGCACATCACATGCTGTCCAGACTCTTTATTTTTAGAGAAGGCATAAGTTCAATGCAACAGTAAGAAGCGTTTGTGCACGAGGTGAACACTTACAAAAAGATGAAGATAATGAATGAAATCTAATTTACACAATTTACCAGTTTCCCGCTCATCACACATATAGTCAGTCAGCCAAGACATGGAGTCTGGAGTTTGCTACTGCTGTTTTAGCTATGCGACGTACTTTTGATGGTTTTATATAGATAATAGTATGTCAAACAGTGTCAGAAAAGTCACACAACTCACGTGGATTGAATCAAGTTCATGGCGATTTACACTGATTGTTTGTACAGTGCTTATTGTTTGTACACTTCCATTAATTGTTAGATACGTTAGCCTTAGAGCCCCAGCACAAAACATAGCAAACAAAGGTGTTAAATAGGTCATTTGAGGAATAGATAACATTGTGAAATTAGTCTTTTTACCAAAGTATTCCTTTAGTGAAGTTTACCCCTTCAAACGACCTTAATTTTGACCTTAATTTCCAGGAAATAAAGGAAAATTCAGGGAAAAGGTGCACAGATTAAGGCTGATTAAGGGATAAAGCTCCTGAATTTTCCACTCTCTTTTTCAAATTCGCCCCTTAAATGATAGAACCTCCTGAATTAACGCCTCATGTTTAAGATTAAGGGGTTTCACACTCATGCCTTAAATCTAATTTTAAGGTCAAATTAAGGGATCGGTTCACAAATGAATGGCCGCTTAAGTCAAATTGAGGGGTTTGGTGTGTTTTCAGGGGTAAATTAGGGTAGGGTTAAGCACATTTTAAGTGCATTGTGTTTCGTGCATTGTTGAGGCAAGTTGGGGCCTGACCATCTAGTAGGCCGCGGCGGTTAATTGTAAACAATGAGATTTACCTGCACCGAGCCTGATTGTCACCATGCGCCTGAGAACACAGGAAGCCTGTGTGTGATGGAATGTTCCAACCCGAATGGAATGGAAAAAAAAAAAACATCCCTGTAAAATAACAAGGCCAACAGGTTATCTAATACCGTCTGAGTTCAGTATTCTTTAGCGAGCCTCTATATCACACTGTTACTTACGTAAATGTGCCATAAAGGACCTTTGAGTGGATTGTTTCTTTAAGAGGTCAGTTGAAGCCACTCAGCTTAAAGGTCCTGCATAGAACCGAGAATGGTTCTTCTGTGCTCCTTATTTTTAAGAGTGGTTTGCTTGACCAAACAAGGTGCACTAGGTGCTAAAACAAGACTGCTAATGTCAGTGAATGGACAAAATGCTGCTCTGCATATGCATCTGAGATCGTATTTGCTCTTAAGTGCATTTGCTAGTAGAAACATCAAGGCGATTCCATCAGTAACACATTCGTATCCTCAGGGACTTCATTTGCCTTGTTCTCCTCCATAGCTTCGGCGTTCGTCTCCATATGGCATCTAAATCCCATTCGTCCTTCAAGAGCGATGATGTTATCTGTTGTCTGTATGAATCGGTGAAGCGAGGAGCGCTCTGGAACAGCTTCAGCAAAACTCTCCCGCTTTTTACGCCAGACCTTTCAGACGGAAGACGAATGAAGTTTGCGGAATGCGACGCCCTTCCTGTTTTGATAGTATTCGGCTATATTATCAAAGCCAGTTCTCGTATTTCTTCGGTGGTCTGTCTCTTTGGCCCCTGAATATAAATGTTTTGTCCTAATAGATCTTATCAGAAGACAACTTGAGATTGTCTGCACTGATCTTAGGGAAGGTATCTGCATCCGTTCCATAAAAACATGGGCTGTCGGCTGCGTGCGCTTCTCCAAATTGTCATAATCGTAAATCGTTACGGTTATGACGATACTGAGGAGCTTTCTCGGGAGCCAGAGGGTACGGTCTCCTTGTAGAAGCAAATGCTCTTAATTTCCTACAGTTTCTGTTTGCTATTCATGAAGTTCTTTTTCACACAACAAGGGCAAGGTCCAAGGACATCAGAGGGGAGATGAGAATCAGAGAGAAAAAGGAATGAATAGCGTTTGAAGGGAAGACGAGAGATTGAACTAGAGTGAAAGAATCAGGGGGGTGGGAGCACCCTGCATCAGAATGGAAATGTAATGCCGGTCTGACACAAAAGAAGCATTGGGAGTGAAAGGCACGGCCACACCTAGTCATTACAGGGTTCTCCTAATCCTTCTCTAGACAGATATGGCAAGAATGGAATACCACAGAATTTTATCAGAAAGCATCACTATAGACAGTGTTCAAATTTTTTTTTGACATCTCATTCGTTGGAAGACAGAAAGAACCAGCTTAAATTTAAAAGTACTATCAAACACTGTCAGTACAATAACTAACATTCATTTCGCTCACAGCACGGCACTAAATCTGCTTAACCGGACCTAATGATGCCTAATATTATAATGAAACATGCACTTTTCAGTGCTATTTAAGCACTTAACTTATCACCGTATGCTCATAACATAATGTGATGTTATTTCATGATGACGATAAATACGTTAGTCCTCATTTTCCACAGGGTGTCATAAGAGTGAAGACATCAAAACTATAACATAATAACACGCATGGAGTTGTGCAGTGGCTCTTTTTCACAGTCCTCAGATAAACCCTCTTTGTCTGTATACTTCATGAAGAGCCACCTACGGTACTTTTCAATGCTGAAGAAGTTCCACACATGTGCTGAAACCTGGACACAGAATTTGACATGTTGGGGCGGGTGTTTTTCTTTCTTTTTTTAAAAATGAACAGTTCAGTATCAAATGCACTATTTCTCTTTGTCTTTGAGTAATAAGCTGTATAAAGAAATGTCAAGCAACAAGTCTGTCGATCAAAATGTCCCGAAACTTTAGAAAAGAACTGAATGACAGAGAAATTGCCGTTTTGGTCAGTGGAAGTTTGCGATAATCTTTGAGACAGACTGCAAATACAGAGGAGTCACCGTATTCAGAGCCTGTGTGTGTGCGCGTGTGTGTGTGTGTGTGTGTGTGTGTGTCTGTGTGTGTGTGTTGGTTTCCTCAGCAGTCGACTCATAACAGAGTAATTATGAGCATTTTCGGAGAGTAAACAGGACACAAAGCTGAGAGAGTTTGGTCTGCGTCTGAGCAGCTGTGACTCAGATTCCTCAGATATCTCCAGGCGTAGGTCCACCTTGAGTGCGTCTCACACATTCCAAGAAAAAAAAACCTCTCTAAAAAAACAAAGCATCAGCACAGAGCAATGTAGAGGCTAGTGCTCTGGTCATAGAGATGCTGGGTTTGACAAAACCATCAAAAGCCTCACCAGGTGGAGCCTATCAAATAATCAAGCTTTTTGGAATAATTGTGGACATCCACTGGTCACAATACACTTTTCTTTGCACTTTTACAACCCTGAGCAGCTGCATGTACCATAAACACAGAGTCAGACCACCCCTATAAACTGATATCACGCCATTATCCAGTTTAATTATTCATTTCATTTATTTTTACCAACTGTTTCGTTGTTTTCCCGGGTTTATTTTTTCCATTTGTTTATTTTCCATTAGTTTAGTTTCTTTTCCTTACATTCCTTTTTTTGGCCATATTTATGTACAACTGTGACATCCACTAATAAATAAGTGGAAATCTTAAAGGCAGACTTGGGTGGACATCCCCTTTGAAGGAAGTGCTGAGTGTGTGCTTCAGACTGACACAGGCAGCTCACCCACTAAGCCCGGTATTAATCACTTATATGGCCGAAACTGATCGAAACTGAGAAAAGGCCAGAACCTCTCTCTCTCTCTCTGTCTAATGAGCACTGATAAGTGCCTGAGGCTCTACCATTGCCAGAGGTGAGCGCCAGTGCAGGCCATTAGTATGCACAGTGTCTGATCTGAGAACAGCCTGCTCTCCCACAGCATGAATTTTTCACCTAGCGTGACTCTGCTCCTCTGAGAGGGCAACGGGAGAGGAATAAAGAGTAGCAGTGACAGTGACAGAATGAGGGAGAGCAGAGAGAGAGAGAGAGACAGAGAGAGAGAGACATAGAGAGAGAGAGACAGAGAGAGAGAGAGAGAGACAGACAGACAGACAGACAGAGAGAGATGAATGCACTGAATAAGTCATTTAAGCATAACCACTAGCCTAATCGCAGTAAAGTCTATTTTAGCCTCTGATTCAAATAGGAAATGTTTGTTTACTGTGTCATGTTTACATAAACATGTTTTTCCTCTCTCCGCAGTGGTCTCGGCTACATCCTGGGATCCAGCGCTAAAGATGCTGCAGGGGACTGGCATTGGGCTCTGAGGGTAAGAGCTGGCTCTGTTTGAAGAAGTGTGCATCTATGTGTGTGTGGGGTAGAATAAACGAGGACAAACGTGGACATTTGGATAGGGCCCGGTGGACTCGTGCTGAAAAAAGAACACAAACACAGACACATACGCGCCTCTCTTTCCTCACATCCCACCCTCAAGACACCCATCAAGGCCAGAGCGGACAGGTGCATCCCAGAATAGCTTCAGGGAAAACGCAACAGAGCGTTCATTACTTCGCAAGCCTCAAGCAAACCGCGGCGCTTTAATTTAGCATTACCGCCACGTCCCTGGGGCCCTGCTCACACCGGACATATCAGATCTCCTCACCGGTGCCATGGTAAGGTCTTAGCAGTAGCTCCCACCCAAAGATAGGCTTTCACTGTTCTCCCCGATCAGGAAGAGGAAGCACAAAGGCGCATTTGTTTCAGAATATTTCTCGCTACCCTTGATATATCACAGCCCCCTTCTGAAAATAACACTCTGAATAGCTACCTTCTATGCACCTCTAGCCGGCAAACGTATTTAGGCACTCAAGTAAGAGAAACGGACATTGTGTGCACCCTCCACTGAGGACGGGGGGGGGGGGGCGAAAGAGGAGACGTCGAGGATGCCGAGCAGCTCCTAGAGACGAGCAGCGAAACAGGAGAACGAAGAGAACTTTGTAAAGGCAAGAGGGCCTCCTGGAAATGCTTCAGATTCTTCTCCCCTTGCTATTTCATTAGACTGTTCCACCACACAAAGTGGGCCTCGTTTATTCTTCTTTCCTTTCCATAAACTTTAACAGGTGAGTGCTAAAGTTAACAGGTGTGGTTAAGTACCGCCGATTATTGTGGCCTCTTAAACAGCAGCGAGAGGCTACGATGGTAATGCAGTAACCATAGTGTTTCCACCTCATAAAGACTTAAACGGAGAACCGCATCTACATCGCCTCGACCCAGAGTGCAGTCAGCGAGTGAAGATGCGTTGGCCGAAGTTTTACTTTGCCAGTAAAGTGGCCCCTTAAAGTCACGCGTGAACACACCACAGCACTCAGTGTGAAATTCTTTCTCTGTATTTAACCCATTCACAGCGCCTGGGGAGCAGTGTGTGGGGATGGTACCTCACTCAAGTGGTGCCACTGGCAGTACTGGGATTCGAACCCATGGCCTTCTGATCACAGGGGCAACTCCCTAACCACCAAGCAACTTTGCCACATTTACACATAGAGGTATTAGGTAGTAAGTAGACAATTTTTCAATCGGACACGGACAGATTTCAGGCCCCTATTGTTTTTAGCCATGCTGTATACTTTCTGTGACAGACTTTTTGGTGTAATTTGGTACATTTCGGGACTCGTCCCTTGATGTGTTCTTTAGAACGCCAGTCTATGTATGGATCATAGGCAGGACTCAACATAATAGTAATAGCCTCCCTACAAATGACAGTTATATGGGGTTCGGAAGCATCGGCGCCATTATTGTGCTGCTTGTTTTGGGAGTGCTCATCTGAGCAGACATGTTTGGTCACATTGTTTAGGAGCGACCTTCTGCCAAAGAGACTACTGGAGAAAAAAGGGCAGGGGAGTGGGTGGGTGCACGGGTTTCTGAGGGCAGTTAATCATCAACGGCGTTTTAAACGAGTTGAAAAATAACAATCAGTCCAGAGAAGGCTCTCTACCAGCCGTATCCTGCTTCGGACGGGAAAAAACAGCGCGCTGCTTTCCGCTTGTTTTGCACCCCTCCTGAGGACGCGGCGGCCTCCTTTCTGAGACAAGAACTGGAGGTGGAGAGATCGAATGTAGGACGAAGTGTTTTGGAGGGTAGATGGCTTTACCTGTGGAGAATTTCAGAGCAGTTACAGAGGAAGAAAACACCCACATCGTTTAATAATAATCTTCACGAGAAGCTGCACCTCCGTTTTTCATTGCACCGATGTTGGAAAAGTCCCACCCTTAAAGGAAGGTTAGCGTAAATCAAATGTTCATGGTTTCCACCTATCTCAGGTAGTCAGTCAAGACTTTTTGGATGTCCAGATTTGATCTTTATCTCTGCTCGGGAGATGCGAGCCTAAAGTAGTTTCAACAAGTAATGGAAGCTTATGCACCAAGAAATAGCATCGAACATCATTAAATCTCCACAAGATCTGTAATCTCATACAGATCTTGCTTTCATTTACTCTTTCATAAAAAACAGACAGAAGGATGTCTTATACCTAAAAACAGGTGTAGCAGATATTTAGCTATGCATTATACAATGTTAGAAACACATGTGTATTATAGATTTATTAAAGGGTAAAGGTATAAAGGTATTATAGATTTATTTATTAAAGGGTTTATGACATGGAACACCTGTTTTTTGTGAAATAAAAGAGGTTAATATAATACACAAACATTGTTAAAGTGCCACAGTTGTTAGATCAAAATGTACCCTTTACATCTCTGTACATTTTGAAAATAGGTAAAAAGGGCAAAAACCAACTAATGTGTATTTACCCGCCTATTTAAGCCTATTATCACAGCTTAGCCCCATTTCACGTTGAAATTATAGAATTTTTAGAAAAATGTTCATAGAATATTTTAGCTCGGACTGCTTTTTGTGAGAGCGTCCAGTCAGAAAAGAGCTCATTTACATTGATCAGTCCGAACGGCACAGTTACAGAAACAGCCTGTTTTATTGCAAGGGATGAAGAGATTCGAAAAATGATCACATACAATTGAACCATAACTGTTTTTGCTACATAGGTTCTCCAAATGCAAGGGAAAAAAAAGGATACAGGCTCTT
Source organism: Alestes dentex (assembly GCA_037576975.1). Taxonomy (NCBI): domain Eukaryota; kingdom Metazoa; phylum Chordata; class Actinopteri; order Characiformes; family Alestidae; genus Alestes; species Alestes dentex. The sequence continues at coordinate 10,342,678 of JBBIGA010000083.1, forward strand.
TATAAAGTTTAAAATAAAGCTGAAAGATGATTTAGGGAGTTTGCACAAGGCTAACTGGACGGCATTAAGCTTCCATTGCATCTTAGCTGCATGAGGCCAAAAGCAAAACTAAAGAAACAGACTTCAGACACCAAGCACGCCGTGGTTCAGCCATTACTTTTAAGGAAAAAGGGGATAAAACTGTGACTTAGACCTTTTGACTGAACTGTCGCTTTTATCATTTAGTGAAGCTAAAGGGGTAAAGCAGACAAAAGGGGCTTCTGTAAGGGTCTCTGGATTTGGGGTGTGTTAGAGGAGAGGACTAATAAAACCTGAATTACAGCACAGAATACAGCTCCTCATTAAAGCCTGGCACACACACATTCTCTCTCTCTCTCTCTCTCACACACACACACACAAATACACACACACACAAATACACACACACCCAAACACAAAGGAAGCACGGCTTAATGCATCAAACAGCAGCAGTCAAGTGGATGAGACTGGCGTTCACTCTTTCTTCTCGTCCGCTATGCAGATTCATAATGCAGCAAGTGAGAGTAAATACACACACACACACACACACACTGCACTCAGACACACACCACAGCTGAGTATTAAAGTGGCAGAAAATATCTGCAGGAGCATTCCATCTGACAGACAAAATTGGTTTTGCTTTGACACGGGATGAATCTCTGAGCACTGCTTCTCTGAGGATGAGGGGACACACAAACACACACCCACATGCACACACTCGCACATACAAACATTACAGTGACCATTATAAAAGACCATAAAGAAAATAAACGCTCATGGTCTGGTGGACTGCAGCTGCCTCCAGAGAGAAAGAGAGAGAGAGAGAAAGGGAGAGAGAGTCGACTCAACACAGCAGAGTTAAATGCTTCACTGAGCAGCTTTACAGTAGGAGAGCTCAGGTGAAGCCCTTGTTGCAGCATAGAGAAATCAGCCTTGCTGTGCAGCAAACACATCAGAATATATCAGAGCTCACATCAGGAACGGTAAAGTGAGAAAGTGGCCCTTAGAGTCACGCATGAACACACCACAGCACACAGTGTGAACAGTGTGAAATTCTTTCTCTGCATTTAACTCATTCACCAAGTGAAGCAGTGGGCAGCCAACAACGTAGCGCTCAGGGAGCTACTGGCAGTCCTGGGATTCAAACCCACAACCTGTCAATCGCAGGGGCAACTCCCTCACCAGAGCTGCCTTAAAAGACGATCAGATTTCGGGTTCTGTCTGACAATCTCACCGCAGTAGATTGGTCTTTGTTGGTGGTCTAGTGGTTTGAGTGTTCGCCATGTGATCATAAAGTCATGGGTTCAAATCCCAAGATTGCTCCCTGGGCGCTGTGTCTCTGGCTGCCCACTGCTTCACTTGGTGAATGGGTTTAAATCCAGAGGAAGAACTTCAAGCTGTTCACGCTGTGGTGTGTTCATGTATGACCGAATGGTCACTTTACGCTTGTTATGGAAGTCATATATTAAACATCCTGAGAAGTTAGAGAAGCACAACAGTGATTATCTTTCTTTACAGGTTTGGATAAAAATGGAAATTCCTGATTTTGCATATAATAAGTGAAGAAACCCATTTGTAGTTTCTGCCCGGAATTGAACTGAATAGCCACCCTCGTCTGTCTCCAGGTCTCTCCTCTGTTGGGTATGACGGCCGGAGCGCTCATCCTGCTCTTCGTTCCCGAACCCAAGAGGGGCAGCGCCGACCAGCCCAGCAGCCGCATGAAAACCCGCACGTCCTGGGTCTGCGACATGAATGCCCTCGGCAAAAAGTAAGACACACTCTTGCTTTCCTCCTTGCGGAAGTTAGAACAGGACAAGATAAGGCTGAAAAGCGGAGCTAGGAAGAGACAGCCTTGTGATGTGACACATTACTCCAGATCTGTTAAGGTGTTTGTTTCATTTCGGTGGTGCGAAAGGCAGAGAGAGGAATACATGCAGTTCAGTGCATCCATTATATATTAAAATACCAGTATATAATAATAATATTAGATTATATTGTTCACTGGGGTCAAAGTCAATGCAAGGCACCCTGTAACCATGTAACATCAATGGTTTGGCCGTGTGTTGTATGTTTTATACACTGGAAGGTTTACCGCAATTGCAGTATGTTTCTCTGAAGTTTTGGTCTGTTGTTGACACATTCTACCCTTGCTTTGCTCCACTCTAGCCGGAGTTATGTGTTCTCGTCTCTGGCCTCGGCAGCCGTATCGTTTGCGACGGGGGCGTTCGGCATCTGGATTCCGCAGTATCTGTTCAGAGCTCAGGTGGTACAGAAGACTGCTGAAAGCTGCACTGACCAGCCCTGCAGCAGCCGAGACAGGTAACCGCACACTCAGCCTGAGTTCAGTGTCCTCGCAAAAAATCCTATTTTACGTCCTTATAAGTTTACTTCCATGAAGGACCATATATTCGCTTTAGACAACTTATAGTTTACGATCTGGAAGTACAACAATACTGACCAGTTCTTGATAGTATTGCTAGGTACTCCGTAGATGTTTGACAAGACAAAATATTCACAACGACAGCCCAATGTATTTAGTTTTATGCAAAAAAAAAAAAAATCATCATTCAAAGACCGATGCAAAGTCGTGAGACGGGATGGGATGACCAGGCACAGAATCTAGGAGCGTTCTGTCTTTCGTCATTACATTATACTTATTCTGCAGACACTTTTATTCAAAGCGACTAACAAATTGAGGAAACACTCAAGCTCAGGACAGTGTGAGAACCAGAAGAGTAGGGGCCGTCGTTCTATAAGGGCTGCATTGGTAAAGAATGAGGTTACAGTCTTGGATTCTCTGTCCATCCAGCCTGATCTTCGGGGCCATCACGTGTGTGACGGGGCTGATGGGCGTGGTGATCGGCGCGGCCACCACGCGCTTCTGCCGGCAGAAGACAGAGCGGGCCGACCCCCTGGTGTGTGCTGTCAGCATGCTGGGCTCGGCCATCTTCATCTGCCTCATCTTCGTTGTGGCCAAGAAAAGCATCGTAGGAGCGTATGTAAGTACCTCACTATGTCACTTTTCACAACCACTGGACCAAACGCTACGTCACCTTCTTAACTACTTGCACTAATAGTGTTATTTTATGATATATGCCATAGTTATAGTGTTACTTTGTTAGTTTATCTGATATATTTGCACTATTCTACGGTTCTGTTCTTTTTTAAACTCTTGCATATCTTTATCTACTCCTGTTCCTCTTGTCGCATCGAGCATGCATAGAACAAAAGAATTTCCCTCGGGATAAATAAAGTTCTTATCTTATCTTATCTTATCTTATCTTATCTTATCTCATGTGGTTTAGAGTGGAGTCGATAGTGGCCTGTGATTTTTAGGATCATATGAAACTGTATTCAGATTCAGAGATCTCTGAATGGCACCGGAGGTTACTGAGCCATTTTAAATCCCTGTTCTGTCTATTCAGCAGAGCTGTTTGATTCAGACCTCAAAAGGTGTTACCTATTTTAACGCCTTTGCCATGGTCAGGCCATACAGTGGATCATACAGATGCAAGGTTGCTTAGCCAAACACAAGCAGACATCATGAAGCCTCAATTCCGTTTGTACTTTCACAGGCATTTTTATACATAGACGAATATGTCATAGTGTCAGAAACCACATAAGAAAGACTGTTTGTGATTATGGTTTCTGGCGAGTGTGTAAGGATTCAGGCATGCAGTTTACATAAGAGTGGTGGCTGTAAGCCTCCGATACTTGTTAACTATGTTATCTTTGTTGCTCCGTTGCAAATTCGAGCTCTTTGAAACTGAACTGGGTGTCCGACCTCCAGAACAAATACCAAGCTCTTGTTTTAAATACACCAAATTCCAACCGCAAACCGATACCAACCGGTTGCAGAAGGAGTAGCATTAGTGGTTGGCGAAGTTGCAGTGGAGCTCCAGAGAGCTGGGCTCAGTTCCCTGCTGTGGGGTCTTCTCATCAAACATTGAACACTGATGCACAGAGGCACTTAACACTAACTCCTCACTCGCTGCCCACCCAAAGTAAGGGCATTCCTGAGCTAAGCACGTAAGCCTTTCATTATTGATCGGATGTCCTTGTTTGCCTTAAAGGGCCTCAAACTGAAGGTTCAAAAGATTTTTGTGTTTCGTTTAACGTTTATGATACATAGAAGGAAACGGTATGGTCGAGTTTGGATATGGGCCTGCAACTTTGGCTCCTGAGTGAGTTTTTCGTTCCAAATAATACACAAATAACACCAGGCAAGCAAGCAAAGAACTTTTCCTAACAATCTAAAGCCTCAAATAATACCAACCTTATTATGAACATTAAGCAAGTGGACTATAAATGTCTTCCCATTTTTAGCGTTCGCAGTATAAATTCGTTCCCTGCAAAATAGGCTTAATATAACGGGCCTACTCTACACAGGGCCAAGACTCAGCCTAAATTTCAGCTCCACTGAAGCTCACGATACCCATATGTTAAAACCCAGGACACGGAGTCAGATACTGACTTATAACTCCACTCTAAAAATACACTGAAGGTGGAGTATAACATTTTACTTTGTTTCAAATGGTCTGGAATGCACTGGTCCTGGTTTAGAGCTCAGTATGGAATGTAAGCTGCTTGTTTGCTTGTTTAATGAACACACTAACCAGGAAAAGGGAGCAGTTTCACCAGGCAGGGCTGGAAAACAATGGACCATGGCATTTTTTTGGACTGACCACTCTGACAAAAGGGGAAAACTCTAGCCAGACAAGAAAACAAACTCACCCCTGACTACGTTCTCTGTCAGCCAGGAGGGACAATAAAGGCAAAACAGAACTGTCAACACTCGAGAAAATTAAAAACTCCAAACAGATCCGGTGTTCCCATAAGAAAAAAAAAAAATGGATGTGATTACAAGGTTTGATATTAAATATATATTTAGGAACATTTAATGGCCAGGTCAGGTCTTGAGAAAAGTGCCGTTATTCCGTTTCCAGGATTCAATTTAAGACTTTGAGTATTTACTGTATACTCTAAATAATATTGTATAATACATCAGTCTAACATAGCATTAAATCAGTATTGATCTCTTTTAGTTTTGATCTCTTTCCTAAGAAGTTTGATAGAATCGTATCTATATTATCTTCCCCCAAAAAATTTTTACTCGTTTCCTCAAAATAAAATAAAATAAAAATCTCCGCAAGTATCTGTTTGCTTCCTTAGCATGTAATAACTTATTATTTGGACATTGTATGCTGGAGTTTAGCCTAAATAACTTGGGAAGTAAAGTAAAGTAATTTTGATAAAGTAAGTAAATATTTTGACATCCCGCTGCCAGGAAAAGAGAAAGTTGTGCTATTATTTCGTCTGCTTGGCGGGAATGGGCGTCTATAGATATCCGTTATAAAAATATATTTTGGTAAGTGCATTCCTGTATTAAAATTCATCCATTTTTGTAGATAAGAGCATGTCGTACAGTGGATGTCTAGCGCAGAGGTTCCAGATTATATAACCTGACGTGTGTGTGTGTGATGATTTAGGAGTGCGGTCTGCTTGATGCTAATTGTTGGGGTGTAGGCTTCGATTACTTCATGGCTACATTCAACTCATAGCTTTAATGTAAATCTAAGAAAAGCACATCCTAGACATCCCCATCATTACTTTATAACAAGACGGTCTTAATGTATAATGAAGGATCTGTTAAGATCTATCTTCATTCTTCACAAAAAATCTTGGCGGCCTCAGGAATCTGTCTGACGATCCGGCTGTAACCGTGCTCAGATTGTGGATGAAAAATGGTAGACAGGGAATGTAAAACTTCAAGTAGCAGAGGAGGTGTGATGGCGACAGATGTGAAGTCTGAGAATGTGGCAGAGAGAGAGAGAGAGAGAGAGAGAGAGAGACAGAGAGAGAGAGAGAGAGACAGAGAAGAAAAGAGACAGACAGAGAGAAGAAAAGAGAGAGAGACCGAGAGAGAGAGAGAGAGAGACAGAGAGAAGAAAAGAGAGAGAGAGAGAGAGAGAGAGAGACGTAAGAAAGAAAAAGGATAGAGTTCCAGCAGAGACAGCTGCCATCTTGTCTGCAAACCCACTGATCAGACTTCAGGCTTTAACCACAGTCCAGCAGGATTACACTCTGAGTGTGTCAGTCACGCTGTCTGAACCTTAACTATCACACACACACACACACACACACACACACACATACACACACACACACACACACACATACACATACACATACATTCCACTCAGGCGTACAGAAAGAAATGTGCCTTAAAGATGCTTTAACTTTACACATGAATACACACACAAACACACACACACACACACACACACAAAGACATCCTAGAGCTGCAGATCTGTGACCTGCACACTTTGTGATTCTGCTCACTTTGATTCTGATGCATTATGAAATGATTCGGTGCACCATGAGTTAATTTTTTTTTTTTGGTGATTCTGAATGACCCTTTAACTGAACACACAACACAGTAGGTTTTTTATTCTTTTTCTGGATATTCCAAAAAAGTCGACAAAACGTCTTATTTTTGCCACAAATGTATGTATATACTTACTTGAATCATGTTATAATTGATTATAAATGACTCCCAAGTATGACAAAATGAGTGCAGGTGAAACCGCACGTTCAGTTTGATGCAGCACAATGCAATTTTTTTGCCTTATTGTGGTCGTAGGATCTGGGATGTATCACAGCGCATCCTAAAACCTCCCAAATGGAGCGTGTACTTTCATTGCATTGGGGAGTTAAAACAGTATTTTGGTAGGTGAGTAAAAATAGAGCAGCATTGCAGGTGTTTGAGTGGAAAGCAGCCCAAAACATCTTTACACTCGTGACAAAGTAAACGTTCATACATGCTCAGACTTCCGATTCTTTAAGACTGAAGTAAGCCTGACAGATATGAGGTAAAACTCTTACTTTACATTACAATCAGTGTAGTTAGGACTTACAAACCTGTGATTACATGTACAGGGATTTGACGATGATTTGGATATTTTGGTGCGAATCAGAAATACATTAAAAAAACACAATGAACTCAAACATGACTGTAAGAACTGTTTACATAACAGCATAAGTATACATGATAAAAAGGAGGGGTTTTTTTATGTTTATGCTTGAAAATAACCCAAAACATTATTTGAGCACATACTGTTAACTATTACTGGGACCGATTGCAATCAGTTCATGCAGATGAATCGTCACATTAAAGTGCATTTTAAAATCCCTAGTGCACCCAAAAACACAAATACATGCACACAGTCCCCCCCCGTCTTTATCTTGGAATTCCCACATTTCTCTAAAGCACTGCCACAGCACTCATCTGACTCCACACTGACAAAAACACCAGGCCTGCCAGCTGCTGCCAGCTGTGTCTGCAGCCTGGAGCCTTGCACACACTGTCGCGTCACACTGATCACTTTCGAAACTCAATACTTGCATCCTAATTTACCGTTAAGCAATGAATGTCCCAAGACGCAGACGGAGCCGAATGGTTGTTACTTGCTGTGGGAACTTGTTTCGTTTCCAGCAGCAGCTGAAGAGAAACAGTGTGAACTCTTAGCAGATCGGGAAGTTTTTCAGTCTCTCAGTTGAAGCTTCGCTCCAGGTGATTTCTGTCTCTGTTTTATGGTCTGGAGGAGAAAAATCTATCATCGCAGTCACCTCCAAATTGGGTTTTACTTTCTAAAATAATGCGACCACAACATATTCGAGAGAAGCTCTGACCTGCAATGAGCTGACAACAGTAGTACATTCTCAGATTTCCTGGTGTCTTACTACAAGTGTGACTACCTGATTTAACATATTCTCTCTCTTTCTCTCTCTCTCTCTCTCTCTCTCTCTCTTTCTCTCTCATCAGATCTGCATCTTCATAGGAGAAACGTTGCTCTTCCTGAACTGGGCCATAACAGCAGACATTTTAATGGTATGTATCAAGAAGGCCGTATTTATCCGCAAGGCTAAAAGGAAACAAACTCTTACAGAGCGAAAGCTGGTCTTCTCAGGATAGTTTCTGATTTGGAGCGGGATCTTGCGTGCGCGGGTTTATGCAGGCTGGGTGGAGCTCAGGCAGTAATCGCTGCCTCTGATTGAGCTTAATGTGAACACCACTCGCGGAAACTCAAATGGAATAACAGTGTTAGGAGAGCCCATGTTTTTGTGTCTGGGTGAAGGGACAGAGTGAGTGGCCATTAGAGCAAGAGAGAATTGTGCAGAGAGTGGCGGGGGGTATTCTTTCATAATTTGAAATTGAAACTTCTAATTGTTTTTGTCATGTCTTTTAATTTAAATGACGCTTGGGCAACTCTGTAACTGTATATGGTCATGCCAGAAATGCTTACTGAATCAATATCAACTGGACATGAACTGAGTTGAACTGCATTGAGATGGAGAGAGAGAGAGAGAGAGAGAGAGAGAGAGAGAGAGAGAGAGGGAGGAAGGGAGAGAGAGAGAGAGAGAGGGAAGAAGGGAGAGAGAGAGAGGGAGGGAGGGAGGGAGGAAGAAAAGAATGTGTTTCACGAAGTGAGCAAGTCATTGAGAATCAACAGACAAAAAAAGCTCCAGTCAGAGGGACACTTGGCATTAGCTGTAGCTACACACACATTCAGGAGCCAAGAGTGGAATGAGGTTTTGCTGGGAAGGAAACGCTGAATTTTGCATCACCGTCATTTAAGTTGTAATATTTAGGGTGCAATATTCGCACTGATGGTGCAACACTGGCACAAATTCGCAGAAGTAAGTGGAACTGAGATGAATTTCCAATTTTATGCAAATGCGAACCAGACAGGACAGCATGTGAGGTGCCTGGTATGTGAAGCCCTCTAGAGATGGGGGAGTAAAAAATCTGACCAAGACGGCAGAGATTTTAAGGCTTCATGCAGCCTGAACACAAATCTGTGATTAAAATATGTAGGAGCACCATATTTTCTACATGAGCCCATACTGTTTACATGTTACATCATTCATACGGGACCGTTCTGCCTTAAACTAACAACCCAAACCATAACTGCCACTGTAAATACGATTTATTACATACTGCACATTCTCTGTCCCGCTGCTATTATATTGCACAATTATTTATTGCTGTTTTATCTCGATTCTGCATTTTTGCACAGCTAACAACTCCATTGCTAGAATAAAGAATTCTGTCACAATTCTGTATTCAATTATACACTAACTGCACTAAATGTGGTCTTGTCCTGTTGTTTTGTTTCTCAAGATTTTTCTTGTGCTCTCTCTCTCTTGCTCTCTGAGTATCCCGCCCTGTCTGCTCTAATGTAGTCCAGTGGTTTTTCTGTTTTTGTTCTTGTGTTGCTCCATGGTCCTGGAGGAACGTTGTTTAATGTCCCAGTGTGCTGTGTATACAGCTGAAATGACAATTAACCTACTTGACTTGACATCAACTTAGCTGAGATAAACAGACCCATACAGATCATTTAAACACTAAGTTCTGAACAAACGGATCCGCCTGAACGTTAAAGCTACCATCGGCTTTCTAGTAAAGTGTGTGATACCCAACCACTATGTGACAAATTTGTATAGCCTCTATTTAAAACAGAATTTGTACAGCCTGTGTTTAAAAACAGGTTTGTATTTTAAATTGAAGACGTTTCTAGTTCCCTTGTGTTGTTTGACACATAGCTGTCTGATCATTAGGACAGTTGTAATTAGTGGGTCTGAAAGGTGTCAGTATGGGTCGAGTTTGGCCGTCAATTCCTTGCTAGACTCAATTTGACTAACACTAACTGTGAATATGATGAAGCACAGGAAAAAGAAACACAAGGCAGGCTTATGAAATGAAAAATCAAGACGTACAAAAACCCCAGATTGTGTTTTGGGTTTAGGGTTATGTATTATCTTTAAGCTGCACAAAAAGGGTACACAGACTAATAGGCACTGGAATGATCATACTATAATAGAAAAAAAAAATTACATTGTACACACAATACCACTTCAAACGAGAGAAATATATCCAGCAAGCAGTTCGCAAACACATATCAGGGAACCACACTGTACTGAGCCATGCAAGGATGGGAAGGAATGAAAGGATAAAGGGAGAGTAAAGAAGAAATAAACCAAAGGACCTGTAGTCCTTTGAAATTGAATCTCATCCAATGTAGAAATGGCTGGACGCTCTCTGGTCAAGAAGGAAGAGGCTCCATCAAGAGAGACGGGGAAAGAAAGTGAAAGAGGTATAGAGCAGGGGCTGTTGAGAAAAGGATCTCTAGCTGTATGAGTGTGGAGAGGACAGAGCAAGAGAGAGACAGACAGAGATATTGATATTAGAGTGGGTCGAGCTCTCAAGTGGGGGAAGTAAAGAAAGTAGCTTTGTTTCAGACACTCTTTAAAATCCTGAGCAAAGCTGGAACGATCACAGAAGACAATCCAGACTAATTACTCTGCGCAGAATTGTTCATTTTAATGACATAATGGAGATCCGCTGAGGACATGTGGAACATTTGGATACTGCTAATAAGCTACTTTCTCTGAGTGATAAAGAAACTCTCTGTAACACACACACACACATTCAGTATTACCATCTGTGTTGCATGGGGGCGTGTAATACTACAGTCGAGTGATATTACACATATGCCTCACCTTAACGTCAGGGAAACCCCGAGACCTCAGTCTTTCTTCTCTTTTAGTTTTCAAAATTAGTTTTAGTTTAGTTTTTTTTTATGTAATTGCTACTTTTATGAGGACATTTGAATGAACACAGACCAGACCTGAGAAGGTGTTGGGCGTTATACAGAGTTATAGCCGATGTACAAACGGCGAGAAACTTGTGGGTAAATTCAGTCTCCAAACTGCCAGGTCTACTTACCGTGGACATGGATATGACTTCAAACCAGCGGAGGATCCCAGGGAGCTTGTAGGCTGTTGCGTATGTGGTTCTTTCAATCCACATATTCTGTTTCAGAAACGAGAGAGAGAGAGAGAGAGAGAGAGAGAGAGACAGAGAGAGAGAGAGAGACAGAGAGAGACAGAGAGAGACAGAGAG
>JBBIGA010000083.1:10357562-10368794 GCA_037576975.1 Alestes dentex
TGTGTGTGTGTGTGTGTGTGTGCGTGTGTGCGTGTGTGTGTGTATGAAATGCTGGCTTGAACCTGAAGATACAAACTTTCAGGGATTTTCCACTTGTTTCAATGAGCTACCTGTGAGAAATAATTAAACAAAAAGTAAGAAACCTTTTCACAGTGTTCACAGTGTATATATAACACAGGGAACCAAGAGGCAATAGAAACACATGCTTGTAACACTTCAATTATTTATCCCCAGCCCACTCATGTACATAGAAACTTCCATCTTTTGGTAAAAACATGAGTATAGCATCAGAATTACTCCAGTGATTCTAGGAATCACAGGGTCAATGATTAAACAGGCCCTGGGTCAGAAAATACTTCAGGGGTGAGCCACTGGTTCCAGCCTGCTCTGCTCTGCTCTGCCGGGTTGTTGTAGATGCATAACAGCACATTCAGACTTCATGTAATGCTTGCTTCCAAAACAAGCCCAAAGGATGCTCTGAATTTATTTAGAAAGAGGGCATGCTGATGAAGCAGTCTGCTGATAGTGCCAGCTCACCGAGCAATTAGCTGCAGAACACGAATTAGCTATCAGAGCCCCAAAAGCATGCACTGGTTCCCTGCGGTAACAGGCTTTTAAGTGTGACAACAAACATTAAAACGGCCAAAAATAACAAGGCAGAAAACATAGATAAGCCAAACCAAGTGGTTTGTTGTTTTTGTGCCCTTTGGTTCACAAAAGATTGGACGTGGGCCACCGAATACCTCAATTACATAATGCACAAAGACTGTCAAATTTCCTTTACTTTCTGAGTGGATTGAGCATTCATTGTTAGCCCCTCAGCCACGAACCTGACAGCTCTGGATGTTTTAGGCCTTCCCATGTAAAGTCAAAGGCCAAGTTCAGTACGGATGCAGTCCCACCAAACGGATAGATTCCAACGCGCTGTGTGAAACGTACCCGCACTGTTGACGCTGTTTGAAAAGCACAGGATGACTTTAGCATGCCATTGCCACTTGATGAAAAGCTTTGCGTCACATGTCTGTAGCCCCAGGCTGTCACTCATCTGGTGACCCAGCAAATAATGGTTAGGGAAAGCTTCCGGAAAATTCTCGCCTTTCTCTCAGATAAGGGCTAGGTCCGAGGCTTTGCACATAGCAGGTCTGTCTGGTCGGAGAGAAGCGTGCGTCAACCGTGACTCAACTCTTTCAAGCCAAAGGTCTAACAGCCTGGTGTGAGTGGAACAGTGACGCACAGAACAAGTCCAAAAAAAAAATAAAAATAATAATAATACAGAAATCTAGGGAAATTGTGTTCTTCCAGAAAAAAAAGTACATTAGTGTGACATTTTCCTCATCCTCCCAAGGTTAATGGTTCTAGCAGCTCCTTTTTTCAGGCTATTTCTGCTCAAGTACCTGTTGGTCACCTTTAAAAGCGTTTGTTGTTGCAGTCAGCCTTCATTTTAGAGGACCATGATGTCACAATTTATTCAGTGAGCACTGAGAAAATTAGACAAGCAAATTCTGAACAACAAAAAAATGATTACCAGAAAATAGCTACGTGTTGAAATGGTAAAAGCAAGCTACTTGTGTGTGAAAATGTATTTTTGGCATAGTGGGTGGCTATATAACCACGTCAGGAATAAAGCTATCAGCGTCGATCTTGTGCAGAAGAAACATTATTCTGAAATGTAATTAGACACGCACTAGCTACATAATCTCAGCCTAGTCTCCATTTTGACGGTAGGATTGGCTAAACGCTAATGTGATTTGACAGCCTACCTGAGGCAGCCGCACACACACGCACACACACGCGCACACGCACCTACTTCCAAGTTCACATGCAGGACCTCACTTGTCAGCATGTACCAAGACCACAATCTCTCACTTTTTAGACTCAGCAGTCCTTCCCATCCTAAGGGAGATGTGCATTAGTGCTGATGCTAATACATTAGCAGGGCATAGCTGGCTGACTGCTTTTTCACTTTGAGCTTCTATGAGAGGATGCTTAGTTCGCTTCCTCAGCTTATTTTCTGTGGGATCAGTACGTGTGCTGACACCTGTGGACTATGTAACAAAGCATTCACCTCTTCCTGTGTTCCACAGTATGCTACTACACTAACGTGAGCCGAGGTTTTTGCTAACTTGCTAAGCTCTTGTTGTCCTTTAAGCTTTCAAGCCTTCAAAGACTTAAAATGATCAAATTAAGCTTTAAAAGGAACCCTTCAGAAGCCAGAACTTTTTCCACCTTTCTAAATGGTTCTTAGGTTCTAGTAGAAATGGCAAGTCAGTGTGAAACTGACTTTACTGTGATGTTAGTGAAATATGTTATCAGGGAGGGTCTCTGAGCTGGTTTTTCTCTTTACTGATGATTGTTGAGATGTTGCAAGGGGGAAGTGAAACATTCATATTATTTGTTACTATTATTGTTCCCCGCCTGTTCATGCATGCATGGTAATGTAATTAAAACAAAAGAGAGACGCACTACATCGCAAAAGGCAGGATTAAGGTGAAGCAGGAATTGCCATTATAATTACATGGTATCTTTCTTCATATGACCATCAAAATGTGCTGATTTTTTTTTTATTTTTTTAACTAAACTAAACTTTAACTCACACGTTTACATAACATCACCAAAATTGTTCTTTGGGGCCTCCTGATTAAGCATGTTCCCATCATTGAGAGTTCAATGCCACAGCCATGGCTACGCTCCCTGTCCGAGAGAGCATGATTGTCCTTGCTTTCTGAGAGTGGGCAGGATGACCCTCCCTATTCCGCCCACTCAGCACGATGCTGGCTTAGAACTGCAAGTCAGTGTTCTCCTCCGAGTTCAGGGATGATGCAGTGATTAACGTGCCCCGAAGGAAGCACACGCTAACACTCATCTTCCCTGCTTGGTAGCATCGGTGATAGCGAAAGACGTAGGTAATGGGTGGAATTGGCCATGACTAAAATAGGTGGGGAAATCAGAGGAGAAATCGGTAAAGAAATGAGAACGGTTCTTCAAAAGGTTCTTTAGAGAACTATAAGTGGTAATGATTTTACAGTATCTCTCTCGAGAGAGCCTCTTTGGTTACCAAGAGTGTAGTCTGAACAATACATGGGCCGTGGAATAGGCTACTACGCCAAACTGTTTATTCCTGTTTATTCCCCTAAGGGCCTTGCTCAATTCAATTTATTCAGTGTATTCTAACAGGGAGTCCATGTAGGCTCTAATCAATGACTCAATCATGTTGAAGTGACCTTATTGATCAGGTGATGTGTTTGACATTATTTGCATTGTCCATTGCTTTAAGCCACTATTGCACAAGGATCCTGCACTGACATTCTTAAGGAATTACCAACATAGCTCGGTCCTTGAAAACCATATTTGGTCAGTGGCCTCACGGATGACTAGCCGCATGCTATGCCATTGTTTCCTAATTTGTGTGTGTGTGTGTGTGTGTGTGTGTGTGTGTGTTTCTTCAGATATCAGACGGGCTGCAGAAGAGCTATGCTACGTCAGTACTGTGGCAGTTCCTGAGCTTAGGCTACGCCCTCATGCTCTGCCCCTTTGTCATCGTCCTTGGGGGGATGTTCTTCCTCGCCACCGCCCTCTTCTTCCTTGATGACCGCGACAAGGCAGATGAACAGTGAGTGGCTTTGCCAAGACTCACATTCAGAATGCATAATATAAATGTTATTCTCATGAAAGCTGACACTTGTCTAGGCAGTGCAAAACAAGGCTCTAATTTTTCAACTGCACTGCATAACGGGAGTCTAGGAAAACGACTGTTGCTATGGCGATTGGCAGCCGCCGTCCCGAATGGCCTCAGGTGGAGCTAGCTAATCCACAAGGATGAGGGAGATTAAAATCCGCTTCTGTCCAAACAAAGAGATTCTGCATCACATGGATGATGTGTCTTGGGAGAATAACCTATAGCAGAGGTCAGATTTTCAACGAGGACAGAGAATGACTTTGGCGCCCGTGTTAGTGGCGGCAAAGGAGACTCGGAAAAGCAATTCTAGTGCGAATTCAGGACTGGAAATCTGGATAGTGCAACTTCTCATAAACACTTCAACAGGATGGGCAGACAAGTTCATGCCTCAGGAATTTCAAGGCGACGTTTTGTCTAGTAAAAACAAGACTCATGGGCTAACACTCCACTGCTGACAAAGGCTGTTTTCACCAAACACACACACACATACACACACACACACACACACACACACACACGTATCACATATCACATTACAACGCATACTTAACTGCTAACTTCTTATAAATAGACAGTACAACTGAGTGATAGATGCCCTGCGAAATAACAAGGAATAACATCTTATGTTCATATATATTACATTTTATAATGTTCCTTTTCTTACACACTTACCATTCTGGAGATATGAATTTTTATGACAGTGTGACTTATTGTTTATTGTTTTTTTTTTTTTATCATATATATATACACATGGATTAATATGGGCCATTTCAAAATCACATATCCCTCAGGACTAGAAGAATCCCTTAAAAGGCAAACCAAATTTCTGAACCTAAAGCTGAAAGACACAGTACTTCTACGCATTGTTTTATCAAGTGCTCTTCCTGTGTTTGCTTCCGTTCTAAAATCACTTCCTTCCACTTTGGTCGTAGACATTTTTAGGCAGGGTGGCAGTCCTAACGTCTACGGCCGTCTGCCGTCTGCGCGCTCCCTGAAGACCAGGGCTCCCTAATTTCCCACGATGAAATCTCACCAGCGCTTGGCCCCAAACCAGGAATTCTAGAACGAATCAGGCTGAAGAGAGGCATTCACTGAGAACTTGAGAACTAGGTAGCCAGTCAGTCAGCAATTCTTTGAATTTTTGTTAATATTGACAGTGCAGCATTGAAGGTTATTTCAGTATGGAGCAGTGTGGTGGTTTAATAGGGGCAATCATTTTGCCCTTACATCTAAGGGAGAGATATTAGCAAACAGTACCTTTACAAGGTCACACGAAATAAAAAGGTGATCTATGATTTCAAGTCTACATTGTATCAGAATTCATGTTTCCAAACACTCAGTTTAAATGACAGAAGTACTTATTACCTACTTGTTAGCTGTGTAACGTATTTCATTTACATTCCTTTTAAGTAATGGCAAAAAAATCTATAGAAAAAATAATATAACCCAAGTTAAAAGTTTATAAGATGCTCTTCTGCTGAATGTCCCGCCTTTCAATGAGCTATGATTCTCAAAAAATAATAATAATAATAATAACCCCTGTGGTGACTGTGACTTCACCTAGTTATAGGCCAAAACTTCCAGTCAAATAATTTGTTTTGTTGATATAAAAAAGTACACATCCTCTGCAGGAGACACAATCAAATATGACCTTTTTTCTGCATATTTAAGGACGCGGTTTCTATTTCTTTTAACATTCGAAAAAGAGAAAACTTTTGCATAGGCTATATTTGGATTGTTCATGTTTTCTCAATATGTTAAATTCAGCACAGGAACTGTAAGTGTGCATTAAAATGGAAAACGGCAGGATGGACTCCCTCGTGGACTCAGAGCTCCATGGAGCTCCTGTGGTTTGTGGTGCCGCATTATTGCACAGTGTGGGTTCAGCCGTACCACTGTATTGCATCCTGTTTTATTAACCACATTAACCTTTGTCCCGTGCAAGCGGGAACAGATAGTGCCGCATGTCCGATACAGAGCCTGGGACACTTCCTCAGAACCTGCGTAACCTCCGAAGAGCTTTATCACATACAGCAGCACTGCCGCTCTCCGATAAAGTGTAACTAAGCTCCGCCATACAGCGCTGACAGCGGCATTCATAATTCATCACTCATTTATGATCTTGCTTTGATACTTGCTTCAGAGAGTACACAAATAAGCTAATTTACAAAGAAGTTTAAAAAACACGGTAGCGCCAATGAAAAAAACCAAACAAAAAAAACTTGACTACCATCTTATGTAATTTTCTTCTTCCAGCATCGAAGAAAAAAAGGAACCACAACAACAGCAGATCAGAGGCGGTCCAAAAATAGGAGGCTTTTTTCTGTTTGGTTTTCTTTAGAGCTGTGCTTTTTTTTTAAGCCGTGGAGCTCGCTCCCGATTGACAAATATCTCTAATAGGAATGAGCACAAAAACGCCGTGTCCTCAGAGATCCCCCTCTATTTATAAAAGCCCAAGAAGCAGAATGAACAGCGTTCGCTCGCGTGATGTCGCCTATTCCTAGGGCCAGAAGAGAGACTTCTTAGTTCTAGGTTGTTAGCTTTTTTTGGCTCCGAGGAAGCCATTTATAGAACAGGCCACGCCGCCGCGCACAGATGCACTCACACTCGTGCGTTTGTTTGTGCGGCGCATCCATCTCGTTGGCTTTGCTCAGCCAATGAGATGGACATCATTTAGCTAGAGCCTGCAGGGGGACCCCAGTGCACATAAGTAAAGCTGAGCCGGCGTGTTAGTGGGCTGCAGGGCAGGAGCAAGCAAATTGCCATGAAGTGTGATTGCTGACGTGTGGCTACCAACAACAGAGAGAGAGCCTTGCATTGCAGTTGTCTGGTCTTAGATGTTTATCTAATAAAAGCAGTAAAAATCGAACATGTTTATGTTGACATTAATAAAATGTATAGATTGTTCAGTGTGCATAGACATTTCAGTCAAGAAATTATATATATGTAAATTCACTGATCAGCCACTACATTAAAACCACTGACACGTGAAGTGGATAACATTGTCTCGTAACAATCGAGGGCTGCATTGGGCAGCAAGAGAGCAGTCAGTTCTTGAAGATGATGTGTTGATGTGTTGGAAAGAGTAAAAGGCAAGAGTAAGGATCTGGGGGACTTCGACAAGGGGCAGAGCATCTCAAAAACAGTGGGTCTTTTGGGGTGTGGAGTGGGTCCAGTGTGCAGTGGTCAATACCTACCAAAAGTAGTGAAAGGGTCATGAGTGCCCAAGGCTCCTTGATGCACTTGGGTAGAGGAGGCTAGCCCATCTGGTCCGACCCTACAGAAGAACTACAGTAGCACAAATTGCTGAAAAAGCTAATGCTGTCTGTGATGAAATAGTGTCAGATCACACAGTGCATCACAGCTTGTTGCATAAGGGGCTGTGTAACCACAGACTGATCGGAGTATATACATAATGTATATGTGTGTGTGTATATATATATATACAAAATGGCTGTTGTTGAGAAACTTGTTTCTTGACGTAATTGGAACATCAGAAGAATATCAGGAAAATGAATGTGCTGTTTTATGTAAGAGACCAGCCTCTACTGTATGCTATTCATACCATTACCCAGAGCTAGTCAGCAACTTGAATCCAATTTTCTGGTCCTTGATAATCAGTGGCCATTGAAGTCATAGACCATACATTATATAATTACCAGAACCATTTTAGACCTTTAAAGGCTATTCCAGGGTTCATAATTGTTCCTCAAAGCACATTTTTAAAGTCTAATCCTCTAAACATAACTCTGGTAGTGCAAACAGTTCCTGCCATTTCTAATATTCTTCTTTTTCCTTTTTCTCTCCCAAGGATGAAGCAGCTTTCTCTAGCACCGTCCACAGTAAAGGTAAGACTGACTCATATTGCATTTCAGTGAGTCACCGTTATCTCCCCAGTAAAAGCTCCTTCCTAACAGTCATTTCCTAATAGAATCTGTAATTTCAGTGGCATTCAGTCACAGAGATTTTGATAATTCATGCTTATTTTTGAGTCCTTGAGAGCACAGAATAAAAAAAAGGGGGGAAGGACTGAAGACATGCTGCCTTTTGTATCTCCAAAAGTGATCAAATTAAAATTTCTTTGATTCTGCCATTTACTCACAGCATTTTAATTCCAATATCAAATCATCTTATTATCTCAAGATCATCTCTTATGGTCAAGTTAGAGCTGGATATCTTCTGTTAAAATAGTATAGAACAGGATAGAATTCAATCTAGAAAAATAGAATAAAATTCAAAATGGAATAAAATCCAAATTTGAATCTTAACCTGTCTGTGGACTTTGGGACCTTTGGTATGCTTGATCTCTGCTTCACTGTTTATATTCATGGTCCAGAGACCAGGCTGGTGTAGTAGGCCTCATTCTGATATCTGTTCTGTTTTAACAACACGTTCCTGGCCTTCTTCCTTCTCCTCTTATCAGCCTCACACACTCACCCTTTGCTCGAGACTGTGTGTGTAATTAATAGAGCTCTACTTGCCCCAAAAAGTAAGGATCAAGGAAAGAAAGGAAAGAGTAAAAAAAAACAAAAACTGCAGTCAAGGAACTGGCCACTCCAAGTTTTCCACCGCAAGCTTTCCACCGGCCGACACTCACAATGGACTTTTGGGTGTACCCCGCTAAAAATAACAAGGCCAGAGCAGCCAGTTTCTCTTTATGCTCCTGTAGCGCCGCATTAAAAGGTTATCGTGCCAGAATGAGATTTTAGTGCTGCAGTCTACACGCCAGACATTGTAGACATTGATCAGTCAAGCTGGCCATGAAATATCAGAAGCTTTTCAGATATGCTTGTAACACGCTCATATAAAAAAGTCCCACGAAAGGTTATTTGATTGCTATGGTGCGTTAATCATTTTTGTCAATTAGATACGTGAATGTCAAGAACCTCAAATTGTCCACGTCTTCCACTCGGCTTCATTAATAAAGGGCCATGCCTGGCTATCTCAGGTGTAACACATACACAGTATGGACAAAACTTACTTCCAGTAAAGGGCAATCTTAATGCCTCAGCATACCAAGACATTTTGGACAACGCCATGCTTCCAAGGGCAAGGCCCCTTTCTGTTCCAGCATGACTGTGCCTCATAAATGCTGTACAGAATGAATGGGCCACAAATTCCCTCAGAAACTCCAAAATCTTGTGGAAAGCCTTCCAAGAAGAGTGGAAGCTGTTTTAGCGGCAAAGGGGGGGAACAACTCCATATCAAAGTCTGTATTTGAATGCAGTGTCATGAAAGTCCCTGTTGATGTAATGGTCATGTGTCCCAGTACTTTTGTCCATGTAGTGTATGTGTTATACCTTACTTGCATCACATACAATGTATAACAATGTAGCAAACACACGAGAGAAAGATCTTAAGCTACAGTCATTATACAGCAATTGACACTTCTATTTGACTGTGAAGCTAGCAGCTATTAGCTAGGATTGAACCCATGAACTCTTGAGTCCCCTCCAAGTTAGCAGAGCATATCACAATATGAACTCATCCAGCTGTGGGCAAGAGAAATATTTTGCAGCAATACTTGCCGGCAGTATCCTATTCATAATGCATGCGTCTCCCACTATTCAGTCTTCCGCTTCTAATTAGTAAGACTACGATTCTGATTCTGACTGTGGGGCTAAACTGCATCGCTAATCATAAGGGCAGCAATAAAATGAGTGCAGACTCAGCCTATTAAGTCCAACACAACCTTCCCCTCCCGCCATTCATGAAGAAATCAATCAGCCCTCACTGGTTGGACAGGGCCTGAAGCTTGGCCAACCAGAGGGAGTTATTAGCATATAGAACATAATGCGGTTGCATTATGTAAATTGATTATTTTTTAAATGAATGGGTTCCTTAGGGGTCAGAACCTTCAGTGAAGACAGAAGGGTTATTATGCAACCAACGGCAACCCCCACGCTGATCATTTCAGATGACACTGTAATGAGAAGCAAGAATGTAAGGCATGTCCAGAAGAAGGATAAATGAAACATAGTTAAAGTAAATGTAAACGGCAGCTGAATGGGTGCACTATCACGAAAATCTTGCTGCATCACGATCCATTAGTCTTTGCTGGTGCAGTCCTAGACCGAGATCAGATAAACCCAGTTCCAATTAAATGGCTGTACGGAGCTCTGTCCCTAAAAAGACACAGAGCGGCCTACTGTCAGAGCCTGCCTTGTAAAAACCAGTATGTTGTACTTTTTGTCTACTGAGTGGATATATATATATAAATATAAATATATATATATATATACTCTGAATGAATAAATAGTTCATAGCTCATAACAATACCTGTGTTTAACAAAAATACTGTTTTAATTAATCACATAAACATATTAAAATTCTTCATCGAGCAATAAAGAATATTTGCCTAGTTCCATTTGTTTCACCAGTAGTGTGTATATTTTTGAGGATGTCGCTATACAGAAAACAATAAACCTCTAAACGCAAAGCTCTCATCGATGTCTACTGGTGTCCCAGCAGCTCGGTGTAAGATAGTTTGTTGTACAGTTAAGGACATATGAAGCCCTGACAGGGCCAGGAAGGTTGAGCAATTGAATCTATTGCAGCAAACATCATCACAGTTTGAAGGCACCTTCAGCTAAGTGGTCAAATGGACCCTGTACTCACATCTCTGGGTACATTTGAGAATGACACTACAGTGATTAAAGTATGATACAAGGCGAAATGCTGGGTTTGTGTGTGACTAGAAGGAGTGTACTGGGAGGGGAGGGGGGGGCTGTGTGTGCATATATTGCCAGTGTAACCCACAAGCAACAGCAGACAGATTGCACAGTGGCTTCTAAGTGATAATTACAAGGGAACATCCCGATGGGAAGCTGTTCGCTCACTCTCTCTTACTCTTTGTCTTTCTTTCTTGTTCTCTCTCATAGGTCACCAAGTGAGAGGAGGACTGGAGTGGGTGGACTGAAGAGCAAGCCGTAGGACTGAGATAAAGAGAGGGAGGAAGAAGGGGGAAAAAAAAATAGAAACTTTAGCGGACCCACTGGACACCCATGTTGCACACCGCCGACATCATAATCACGCGTCATCTTCACTGCTGCCATTCTCATCCATCTGTGACGTGGAGGCCGACCTGAACTTGAGCCAATGAGACGCCTCGCTCGCCCAGGAATGATCAAGTCCCACCAATGAAGTGAAGCAGTATGGGAAAGGCACCCAGTCACCAGCTGGTGGGCAGCTCAAATGTATAAATATAAAGAAAAGGGGTTTGAAGGGTATTGGGGGGGCTTGGGGTAGGGGGTCCAGTACCTCCTTAGTGCCATACTACTGAACAGGGACAAGCACTGTCCTGTCACGCTGCCTGTCAAGCTGCACTAAGTGCCATAGCATCACATTCCTATACGGGTCCAGTCCACACCTACAGCTTGAACGGAGTCCACTGAAAGGTCACAGTCGTGTAAATATGGAAATGAAGGAATCAGTGACCTCTCAGACGTCTCACTAAAGACCGGCTGTAGGGTACCGCCTGTTTTAATCATGCTAGCACAGGCAAACGTTTGGGGGGGGGGGGGGGGGGGGGGGGGGGGGGGGGGGGGGGGGGGGGG
>JBBIGA010000083.1:10370719-10392732 GCA_037576975.1 Alestes dentex
CTTAGCTGATGAGTCAGATAGGGTAGTGTGATCAGAGAGAAGACATTTCAAACACCACACTTGATCGTTGACCTCACATTAATTGCCTGGGGCGAATGTTTGGCGCTTGTTTTATTTACCACCGTCCACTTTACTGCTCACCTTGTTCAGGTTAGTAGTAGCCGACACTAGGACCTAGCATGGCTCCACCAGTTTGCCACAATCTGCAGGAACACTTGAGCAGGCTAATGCTACAGCATTTAGTAAACAGGTGCTGTCCCAAACTTTATTCTGTGCTTGAACTGGTTTAAAACTGCAATGTGATCGATGATGGCATGCAGCCATATACGCATTGCCATGGAAATAGCAGCTACGAGAATATAAGACAATCAATAATAATCATTTAGAAAATGGTTTTGTTTTGGCAAGACATCAAATTAACTGTTATCTTAAGAAATTGTTTTTCCTCAAGATCTAGAAAAAATGATGAAGTTACTTCAAGAAAAGGTTCATGTCTTATAATGAAAACTTCGTAAGTAAAATGAAGTTGATAACATGAGAAAACAGAATAAACAAAAGACGCACATCCACTTCCCATCAGGGTTTCTGTTGGAATAAGGGCTTTCAGTGTTCATCGCTTCCTGATCTGCAAGTAACTGACTTGCACCAAATACTATTTTGAATAATATACACAACATTGGGCAGGGGACACAGAATGGGAAGCAACAGTGTTTCCTATACCATGTCTGGTGGATGTCCACCACCATACTTCTCCCCACCCCTTTTTTTTTGGCTTGATTTCTCTCAAGGATTCTTCCTTTTGCTTTTAGGGAGTTTTTTCTTTCAATGTCGCCGCTGGCTGTCTTAAACTAGGACTCCACTGAAGCTGTTTTGTGACGATGCCTGTTGTGAAACAGACTGCATACACATTTCACCATGCAACAGCGGCAACAAGGCATGGGTTTCTGTAGTTCAACTGTTTCACAAAAAGTAATGTTTAATCTGTTATCAAAAAGAAAATAAATGCTCTTTGAATTGCCAAGCTACTTGCCAAAGTTTCTAAAGCCACGTCTCTCAACAGATCCTGATCAGTGTTTATGCTCTTGGAAACCTTATATATGACCTACGCTCTTCAACATGCATTACATCATGGGGCTGACCCAAGAACTCTGACCTTTTAGTCGGCTATGGCAGATCGATTCTGGGTGGACTCTGCTGCCTGTCTGCTCACGGTGCTAAACAACAAACCTGTTAAAAGCATAGTGACCAGGACACAGTGTTACTTTTGAGCATTGTCATCAAAATGTAATTACTATTACCTGCCAGAATACTCCAGAATACTTATAGTTGTTTCACTTGTTCAAAAACTAAAATAAGCAAAGCATGAACATTGTGAAAAGGCATTTAAATCACTATGCTGCTCGCTGCTGGAACAAACTGCCCATCCATATCAGATCTGCACCAACTGTAGCTTTTAAAAAGCTGCTAAAAACTGCACTATTCTCCTCCAACGCCTTCTAAATATCAGTACTTCTATTGCACGTTCAATCTTCTTTTATTGATTTTCTATATATTCTGTTATTGCTTGTATTTCTTCTATTTTCTTCTGTTTTATTTGTTATTCTACTCCTGTAAAGCACATTGAATGACCTTTGCGTATGATAATGTGCTTTATAAATAAACTTGACTACTGACAGAACGGCACAAAATGATTTAGATTCATTGAAACAAACACTTTAAAAGATGAAATTTGGTCAAATGAATCAGACTTACCATCACTAATGCATGGAATTAATGTTTTATTAATAATGAAATAAATGCATGAATTAAACAAATGAATTATTGATGGATTCATTGATTAAAGCAATTAAAGGTGTTAATGAAACTAACTGATAAGGCAGGAAATGAATTCATTTTCATGAAAATGCTTCACTACATTTCTTCCACTTTGACCCACGAGTCCAAATCATTGGAGTCACTGTTTTGTTTTTTTTTCAGGTGTTTTTTCTTGAGTTGACTACCAAGGTCATCAAATTTGTGACTCGACTTGAGTGACAGGAGTCCACATCTGGGTTAAAAAGCATTATACTGCATCAGATTCCACTGACATGAGGCATTGCAGCTAGGAAAGAGTGGCGTAAATGTGAAAGTAGTAAAATACACCCAGGAAAGACTTGGGTTGGGTTGGGTTCGACCACATGGATGAGTCTGTGCCGCTGCACTGAAGAGCTGGATGCAGTTTGACTGGGCTGAGAGAAGTTTTGATGTTGTATTAATGGGAAGGATTTGAGTGACTATTGACTTAACAGTCTTATAGCACTAAACCTTCTCCACCACTTACAAAAAAAAACTGACATTGCAGCAACCACTGCAACTTCAGAGCAAGTGGAGAACTGGGTGCAGAGAAAGACTGATTACAGAGAGGGAGGTGATTATGCATTTGCCTATTTTGTATGTGAAGACGACCCTCAGCCCGGTGACGTTTGATCGACGGCCAGGTGTAAAGATCCGTCTGAAACGTTGGGTAATCTGTCTGAGAGAGACACTTAAAAGACAGAGACTGTAAAAGCAGATGAGTTGCTGCGTGGGCTCTGGAGGATGTCAGGAGAATGCAGCAGAGCTGTTTATTTTGCTTTACTAAATATAAAGGCCCTCAGAGAGAAGGGCAGAGAACTGCAAACATCGCTGATGATGCCATAGGGGCTATCGTGGCGATGCACCTGGCTTTGTGTGTGTGTGTGTGTGTGTTGTTTGTGTTTTATAGGCACACACCTGGGTGGGTTGGTGTAGAGAGCAGTGGCGTGGGTCGACAGCAGGTACACACAGCCGCAAGCCAGAGCGGATCAGAAAGCTGGAGTGAGAGTGACAGAGGGTACCAAAGATTTGCTGGTTTGACTCGGAGAAAGTTTGAAACTTCGAAGCCTGAAGAAGTTTAAGTTCATTGAACTTCTGATAGGAACTTAGCAGAACAATCTGGGACCTACATTCTGTTTTTCAACATGATCTAACTATATCTGACTTTGTAAGTCTGCAAATGAAAGCTTTTTCGTGCACAGTGCACACTGTTCAAGCAAAAGACAAATCAAACCCTGACTTCCAGAAAAAAAGCAATAGGAATCTTCTCAAAATGGCAAATGAGAAAAATCTCTGAAGACAAGTTGATCTGCTAATATAACCACTAAGAATCTCTACAAGAACATGGTTGCTCCACAGGATGAGGTGAGTTTGAGATGTGCTTTGTAAAGGTGCTTTTGCTATGTAGAATTAAATAGGTTACTTGTGGCCACTAATGGTATTTTATTTTTAGAATTATTTTACAAACTACATTGATCCCGGAGGACATTACTTGAGTCCTCTGCATTTAACCCATTCATCTGAGTGAGCAGTGAGCTACTGACAATGGTGCCAGGGGAGCAACGTGTGGGGATGGTACCTTGCTCAAGGGAACCTCAGTGGTGCCATTAGCAGTCCTGGGATTCAAACCCCCAAACTTCTGATTGCAGGGGCAACTCCCTAACCACTCCAGGTCCCACAAAGACCTGTTAAAATTAGACACCATGTGTCTACTGTTTTGTGCAGCCCCTCACGGAAACGTTGAGGAAAGATAAGAAGCTGCAGTCACCAAGTCGGCTAAACTCTCAGTATAACCATATGATAGTTATTGAGCAACTAGTTTTCAGGATGATAAAATCACAGCTTTCCGAAAGGAAGAAGTGCAAAGCTACACTATGGAAAATGGACGTATAATCACTCCTCCAGCATGTATTTCATTAATCACTTCTGTGAAGTAGCCTACTTGAAAAGCAGGCAGGGTGTTTCACTGTCCATTATGATGCTAACAACTGTGAATCAGTTGGAGTGAAATATGATGTCATGCAATATTCACAGTCTAGTCAATTTTATTGGAATGCCTCATTTACTCTTTCACATTTTACAGATCCAAGTAATTCCACGCAATAATACAAACATTACACTGATGATACTACAGTCTGCTACCTTTGTCAGTATAATCGTCCACCTGTACATCAAATAACAGTAACTATAAAGACATTTTACTGGGGCTTTTTAAAGGGTTTAAATCATTGATGTCATTGGTGGATCTAGGATGAATTTTTGTTGCTATTGCATTACCAAACCAGTAAGTCATAGTGAAAGTTTAAACACTTTCAATAAAGGAATGTCAGACATTTCCAGCATGGTATTGACAATAAAAAGATACAGCAAAGCCTTTGTTCACCTTTTTTTGTGAATTAAGTCTGTCCAATGCCAGTTTATGGTCCCCAACCCTGGTCCTAGAGATTTACTTCCCTGCCATGTTGAGCTCCAACTAACATGTAGCCCCATCTCTCTGACTTAACACTCCAGTTAGTCAGGGACTTCTGAAGAAGTTTATTAGCAACAGCAGGTGTTGCAGATTGTGGCTGAAACTAGACTTCTCAGGAGGGTGGATCTCCAGGGTTGGTGACCACCGTTCCACCTTCTTGCTGTAAGGTTCGTAATTCCAAAAACCCTGCATAGGTAGCAAGAGTAGCTTGCACAACCAGATCAATGTCACCAGCAAGGCAACTTAATTAAACACGTATTTGTACAGTAGGCCTATTTTATGTGGATTGGTTTCTTTATATTTAACATCCAGCTTTGGTAATTATGGCGTTCACTTTATTGTTAATTGTCAGGCTTGCTGGTTGCTGAGAACAGATAATAAGAGAATATAAACTGAACCATATTGTTCCCACATTGTTGGCAGCAATGAAAGAGAAAGGCTTTACCATTTTCTAATGTAACATGTAGGCAAGGGTCCCAGGCAGAGGTCGGATGGTGAATCGAGAGACAGGACATGAGAAGAGGAGAGACAAGATGAATGTGAGCTGATGGTGCGCTATGAATAAATGTATTTCGGAGGAGTAGAGAGATGACAGCTTCTTCACAGAGACTATACCGTTCGTTCCTCAGGGATTTACACGCAGTAATCTGCATTTTCAACTGCTCCTCTGCATGGACACACACAAACACAATCACCTGGCCTATTGTAGGACAGAGGTGAACTGCAACAAAAGGCGTGACATTACCAGGGGAGGTACACTGTGTTCCCAAAAACAGCCCCAACACCCCTTCAGTTAATTTAACAGGCATCTTTTTCTGAAACAGATGTTCAACTCCACACATTTGTAATCTCCATAGAGAAGCACTGGCAATGGAACGAGATGCTGTGGAATAAACACACGTGAACCAAGCATCACAGATATAAAGCACCTCAGCACTAGGCCTGTAAAGCAAGGTTAACTGTGGGAACCTATAGAAAGTGTTGAAGTGGTGTTTGTGATCCCGAACTAATCATCCAGCATCAGTACCTGGGTGCCAAAAGCTTTGAATAATTTCAGTGCTCAAATATTAGTTTAAATTGTTATTTGAATCTATATGTATTAAATTACGGGATTTTTTTTTCCAAGCCACAAAATGTGTAGCATAAAACAAAGCATGTTTCATCAGCAAGGATCTTTTAAAAGGACAGTCAAGTGTTTAAAAAATTACACTCAGCAAACAGACAACATAAGAGGCTGCTTTTAAGGCTCTACACGTTTGATGGATCATCTCAAATGTAAGTATGGTTATGCCTGAATATCTGAATCCCCTACTAAGAGTCTCTGGTGAGGGCAACACTAAAACCGAGAGCTCACAGCTTCACAACTTTATAGGTTTGTGGGTGAAGCTTGTTGTTGGTCTGGTTGAGGTTCTGCAACAGGAGGGAAAACTGGCTGCTGTAGTCAGTGGTGGAAAATAAAATAATAGGTTTAATATGTTAACATTACACCCTTACTCTCTAAGTGGCTGGAGGAAGCTGCATTTGAAAGAGAGGCTACAATCGTATCTTCTACAGCAACATACAGTGCAAAAGCAACAGAACTAGTTCGAACTAGTTCAGAAATAGCAACACATTCAAACTGTGAAAACACTATTCAGTCACTAGTCGCAGCCAGTCACACACACACAATAAAAACGACGTATTTAAAAGAGTTGCATTTCTTTTTAACTTGTAAGCACAGGTACAGTGTTTGCAAAATATGTGAATTTGGGTTATTCTTATTGGTCAGATAATTCTATATTAGAGAAATCCTATAAAAAATTACTTAAAAAGGCTTGGTGTTAACAAATCTTTGATGGGCAGTACATTAGTATGTGTGTTTGTGGCATGAGGACGCTACAGGATCCATCAGGATCTATGAGTTCCTGCTGTCCCACCCAACAACACAGATGGGCCGTGCTGTAGAGCAGATTGCTATGTCCCTCATACCCATCACCAAGCACACACACACACACACATAGATATAACATAAGGGTTTTATGAACAGTAGCATCCATGGATAGTCCTTGCATCACAGCTTGGGCTTTGTAGTACCATCATGTCCATCAGGTGGGAGCAGCATGCCTCTTGCATTCCATCACTGAGAGAGTAATATTATCTCAAAAACTGTTCATTACTTAACACTGTGCGTAAGTCGTAGTACAGAAAGGAAAAACCTTATGGTCTAAAAAGAATGAATGCAACTTGATGTTAAATGGGATTTCTTTCAAAATGTCTGCATATTTCAGTTGCATAGAAAGCAATTCAGCATGCTTTAATGTGAAATGGTCGATTGTTGAGAAACGTACAGACTCCATTGCTATCCACTTTTCTATCTAAAAGTTTTTATGATAGCTTTAATTGCTTCAGACGTCAGGTTCCTGCTGTAAACTATTCCAGATTTGTAAGTTTGTTTAAAATGGAACATTTCACTCCAAATCACTCCAAATGCCTTTTTTCAGGTCAGACTTTAATGAAGCAGACATTGTGAAAAATCAGTGGGCATCCTTTTAATGATGTGCCACAGAAATGACAGAAGTTAAGCAAAGGCAATGAAAAGAGTATATCCATCATGGGCTGGGAAACCAAAAGTAACAAAGCAGAAAAACAAGGCAAGAGTGAAACTAAGAGTCAGGTTACATTAAGTTGAGCTTAACGTAGCTCAGTATAGTTTAAAGGAAAAATATGGTTAATGGGCTATTTATTAAGGAAGCTGGGTGACATCAGGGTCTGCACCAAGCGACCTTAACCCTGTCATCCAGGCTTATGGTCCTACTCGCTTCCTCCACTCCTCCAAGGAACATAGTCTGGCTCTGCCATCCCTACACACAAGGCAAACCCTGTCCAGACTCTTCTCTGTTGTGGTCCCCTGCTGGTGGAATGAACTGCCTAAGGCAACCAGACATGGACGGCTGTTTGTTCTTGATACTGTAGAGGAACCAGGTTAGTCCCCTAAAGAACCATTTTTGAACGTATAAAGGGAGTAATGCATAGATTTTAAGTTTTTCTATCTATGTGTAGGTTCTGATGATGTGAGATGTGTGTATGTAAAGAACCTGTCCGTGATGCTGACCCTATCATGGGGCTGTCACCCCAGCAATGCCACAGCCGTCCAAGCACAGTTGGCTTTGCTGTCTCTGGGTGGGCAGGATCTCTGGAACTGATGCTGGTCAGTGTTGGTGTCAACTGACGTAACAGAATGGTGGTTAGGGTCCTCCTCCAAGCGTGTTAAGCTGTCTAATGACATTGTGTTCGCAGCCATTTGAACATACATTAACTAAAGTAAAGTGGCCCCTTATAGTCATGTGTGAACACACCACAGCGCACAGTGTGAACTTCTTTCTCTGCATTTAACCCATTCACCAAGTGAAGCGGTGGGCTGCCACCAGTGAGGTGTGCCTGGGGAGCAGTGTATGGGGACGGTATCTTGATCAAGGGTGCCTCAGTGGGACCCACAACCTTCTGATCGCAGGGGCAACTCCCTAACCACTTGGCCACCAGCTGCCCCAATTATATTTATTACTTCCTATTTAACTACTTAAAAAAACAGCATATGTAGGGCAGTGTGATTTGGGGTCAAACAGAATGACAGAAAGAGAGGGAAAGAAAGAAGGGGGGGTTGGCAGCTTCAGATGAGCTCCTCATCAGTAAAACATCCTTAAGTCTGTCTCTAGCTTGAAAGTGAATGAATAGGAAGCTGTCAGTTTAAGCTGGTCCTTCCCTTTTTAAGACAATGTGAAGATGACTTGCACCCCAATAGCTCCACATTAACGCCTTTGTTTTTTTGAAGCAGAGGCAGCTTTCGGTTTTAAAGTACAGAAAACTGGGTCATGATTAGACTGCTCTGGAGGAAAGGTTTCCTCCTTCCAAGTTAGACCATGACCCCAAAAAATGATACACAGACAGAATTCTCAGCCGTATTTGTCCCAAAAAAAAAATACCCCAGTGTCATCTCGGGGTCCAAGCATTGCAGAGGATAATTGGTACATCATTCAGTGGTTCCTCTTCCAGTCGCTCCCATTCATTTTCAGCCATTTAGCCTGGCATGTTAATGGCCAGTTTTGAGTTACAGCCCTTATCTCTGGGACAGGAGGGGGAGTGAGAAGAAAGCAGACCCACAATCATATATACAGCAGATTCCCTCTTTTCTGTAAAGCCTCAAAGCTCTCGCACTATCCGGGCTCAAGCAGAAGGAAAGTACACAGTGTGTGTGTGTGTGTGTGGGGAGGATTACCTGTTATACCCTTTTCTCCAGCATCTCAAAGCAGTCTGGCTCTTTGTCAGCACTGGTTACTTTTTAACACATAAGCAGCCTATAAATGGGGGACTGTGTTCATTCAAGCAGCCACTTGGAAACGTGGGCTTTGTAACCTCAGACATTGCGACGACTCGCACTGCGATTTCATGAGGCCCGTTTTTTCTTTTTTTAACCCTCCCTTACCCCTTAGGAAAAAAGCTCTACTGTGCATCCATCCACACACATCCAAATGTCCACTTTGTGATGGAACAACCGCTATACCTTCCTATGCACCCGACTCGATCAGTGTAGCAGAAAAAAAGATTTCTATCATTTGCTCCGGTTTGAAATTTTGCCAAGACAAAATGCATTTGCACCACATAAGAAAATATTGCTTACGAATGTCCTATGCTGGTGATATTTCAAGTGAACACCTCAAATCTCCAATCTGTTACCAGCAGCACTGCCATGTCCTGAAGTCAGACATTGTTTTATAGGCTACACAAATATTCATTAAAAAAAGATGATTTATAGGGGTTGATTTCCATGTAACCTTAATCTAATACCCAAGGGCCTGATCCCGTTCAGACAAAACCTGCACAGCACATGTACAAATAACCACCCTTTCTATTAATCAGTGCATTCTAGTAATTTCCAGACACAAAGGAGACATGACTGCACAAGCAAAATCTCTTTAACCAGCGTGGATACTGCAGCAGAGTGGAAGCCACCTTAGCCCGATTGTGAGAATATACTGCCACCTGGCAAAGTGCTGTAGTACTGCACATCCTATTCACCGAATTTGTTCACAAATCTGGCACAAACGGTTCGAAATTATCTCCCAATAATGTTTAGAATATAACTTTATTATATCTGCTATCTAAAGAATGAGAATCAAGTGCAATGAGAAACACATTCATCCAATGAGAGGGTTGTACACAAACACCATTCTAAACAATCTAGAATTGCAATGGTCTTGAAAACTGCAAGACTAGTAATCAGTCAAATATCAGGCAGATTTAAAATAATTTAACATTTTGAAATCCCTTCCACAGAGGGTAAGGGGGACTTATAAACCGTGCAAGACCCATCGGTAATGGACTCCGTTACATATGCGTTCTAATAAAATGGCCTAGGAGTATAGGCACAAAGTGGCTGCTACTAATAAACTGACAAATTCATGTAGAAAAATCAGTCTGATTCCTTGTACTATGATGCTTACATAAGACACTGAAGGGTTAAGGCCCTTTTCCATTAAAATACTAAATGAGATGTTTTAATGGAAAAGTAAATTAATCTGAAGGCAATCCTCTTAAACATCCTCAAGTAAGCACAAACAATTAACATCCTAAAATGAGAAACAGTACAGATATGCAATTAAACCAGAAATAGGTTTATTGTGCAAGGATTTAAACAAATTGCAAAATGCTTCTAAACGCGTGGAAAGAACAAGCAATGGAGGAATGCACTTCACAGCCAGCGGGAGATCATCAGGCCACAAGAGTTGAGTGAACAAAAACACAGGAACATGGTATAAAAAAAAAAAAAGGCTCTCAGTTCTCTCCTGATTAAGACGTGTCCATCTGGCCTGACTCTGCAGAAGAGAAAGAAACAAAACAGGAAGAAAGTCACTTTCACTCAGTATTAAAAGACAGGGCTCAAACACATCTAAGTCTACCTGGTCAAGCCCCCCCTGTAATAGTCTGCTACTTTCATGAAAAGACTCATTTTCCTTGTTTCTAAAAGGCGCCAAAAAGGGGTAAGGTTTTGACTCACGTGCTTCGTTGAAGAGGAAGGAGTCCTGGTACTCCTTCATGTACTGTGAGGAACGCGACTCATCCAGGAAGAGAGAGTAGACACGCTTGATGTCCTCAACCTGGACCTCAGTACCCTGAAGAATGTGCGTAACATAGCGTTTGAATTTAATTATTTCAACAACATGGAAACAACAAAACAAAAACTACTTCAAAAACAAGGGGGGAAAAAAATAAATTTACACACTCAAACATGCACAGAATCAGTCAAAAGGTTTTACACACACTGAGATTTTCTATATTTGCATGTTTCTCAACTGATATTCAATATTCTTTGCTAACAAATAAATGTTTCTTAACCAGAAAATGCCACTTTTTAATCCATCACTGCTAACCTCTGCTGACTGCTGTCGAAGAGTCACCAAATATAATGTAGATCTCCAGACAAGTGTTAGATAATTAACAAGCAATTAAGTGCCAGAAAATGGGAAGAAACAGTTCAAGAACACATTTAAAATTAAAGGACAGTCTAGAATTTAACATTTTCGTTTAGGAATAATGATTAAGTGGTGTGTGCGTATATACAGTAAACCCCTGACATTCGCAGGGGTTACAATCCAAGAGCACTTGCGATTAGTGAAAAAACATGAATTTGTGATGTGGTAAAAATGCCTATTTTTATAGCGTAAACCCTAAATATGCCCCCAAATATGCAAAACACTTTCATTTTAAACTCAGCTTAATACATTGCCCTTAAAGAAAATGTAAAGTTAAGCCGTATCCGTACTCTACAGTGTACACTGAACTCCTGCAGCGCTAGAATGTAAGTATCGATGTTACCCCTGTATGCACGGGCGTTTTCTTTGCTATGCGCCGTCTTTTTCTTGTGTATAAGCAGGTAAATGCGGTAGTAAATTAATTTCATTTACAGTAATAAAAACACAGAAAACGAAAAACACGAGAACACAGTGAAACACTCGCGAGAGCGCCACACGGGAAACTGTTCTGATGCGGGAATGCTGGACTGCAGCAGCCAATCAGCACCAAGGAGAAACAAACAACGTTCTCGGATTGGCTACTTTCAAACCCCTAGCCTCTGAGTACAGCGATATTTCAGCATCCCAAGACGTGCTTTGTGTTCTCTCGACAGTACCAAAAAACATACTGTTATATTTTATATGGAAATATAGCTGAATTTACATTAATATTTGTTACAAAATTAGTAAATGATTAAGAATTTAGCACTAAAACGCATGAAAAATGATATGTTGCCACGGAAAAAGCAAAAAAAAAAAAACCAAAATGCGGGGGATATCTGCGGTTTCTGCAAACAATTATTCGTTCAGTTCCAAAAAAATCCGCAAACTCAACCACAAATTCGTGGGGTTTTACTGTATATATATATATATATATATATATATGAAATATCCACACTTTTATATTTTCATTGGAGAGTGAAGATATAGGGCTGGGAGAGTAGTAACTGGGTGTGTGAGTGTGGCATGCGACGCTAGGAAAATTGCATCATCGCAAAGGTGGTGTAATTTGTTTTTGAAACTCTTAATAGTTTATAGAGAAAATAGAATGTCCCTAAACTGCATGCACGCATGTATTTATGTATGTATATATGAAGAAATAGAGAGATAAGTACTACTCAATTAAGAGTGAAGTCAAGTGCATGTCGATTACCCTGCGTTTGCGGCACACCAGGCCTGCAGTGCTGATGAGCTGGATGGCGTAGCGGAGCGACGTCTCCTGCCCAATACGCGTGAGCACCGTGTGAGCTTCCTCACTCAGTTCCACATCTTCTTCCTCACACCTGCAGCAGATGTAAAATAAGTATATTACAAATATAATGCAAGACTTTAAAAATGTAGCTCATCTTGAAATGTAAACACTGATAATTTAACAGGATAATTCACACTGATCCCACATACATGTTAACTACCTATAAGCAATATCTCTCAAATGTATGTAGCTGCACCAATCAGCCATAACATTAAAACCAGCTGCCTCATATTGTGTAGGTCCCCTTCAGGCAACCAAACAGCTCTGACCCTTCAAGGCATGGACTTTACAAGAGCTCTGAAAGTGTGCTGCTGTAACTGGTACCGATACTGCGATCCATTTGAACTGGAAAGTCGGAATTTCTGAGTTTCAAATTTTAAAGCCCCATAATTCAGATTTCTGACTCTGAAACGTTGGAGGAACCTCAACAACTCCAACATCAAAACCCAAGATGGCTGTGCTGTGTGCCAACAGTAGTAAAAGCTGTTACAAACAGTGTTTATTAGTACTTCTGTTTTATTGGTGTCTTATTAAATCAGTTGTACATACTGCGGTCCATCTATGGATGTGCTGTTATGTTGTTTGTAGGTATAAAACGTTGTTTGTAGGTATAAAGACGTTATTAACTGGTATTTCTAACAACGGCTAATAACAGCTAACCTGGCTAGAACCCAGCTTTCAGAATGATGATACTGGAACGCTTCCAACTCAAGTGTGGTGCCACTTCCAGCCCTGACTCTCACTTCCAAAGTAAACAACTTTACCAGAAGATTCTTCAAGTATTGTAAGCTGTGAGATGTGGCCTTCATGAACTAGTTTGCTTGTTTATCTAATACTCACATGCTTTCAATAAGTAAGTGCTTTTAATGGTGGATGGGGTCATCATGGGCGCTCTGATGCACTGTGTGTTTTGACAGCTTTCTATCTTCACCAACATTAACTTTTTTCAGCAATTTGTGCCACAGTAGCTTCACTATGGACCAGATGGGAAAAACGTAGCGCCCCTCGCACATCAGTGAGCCCCGAACCCCCATGATCCTGTTGCCAGTTCATCTTTTGTCCTTGTCTAAACATATGCTGTCTAACATGTAACACCTTGTGATAAACTTAATGTCTTCACCAGTCAGTGGGTTTAATGTTGTGGCTGAACAAATATGCAGATTTAAATCATATTTGCTCATAGACAGCAGAAGGTGAGCAGTGGAGGTTTTTTCTCACCGTATCTTGAGGATCTGTCTGGTCTCTTTCTCAGTGTAAGGAGATGTGGCGATGATCAGCAGCCGGTCCAGCATGTCTATAGGAATACCATGAGGACTCTGGTAGTTTGTGCCTCGGATTCTGCATAAAGGGGTCAAAGACAGGGACGACAAAGTGTTGATTAAAGCTGATCACCACAACACGAGTCAGCTATTTGTGTTTTCACACACCTGGTGATGCCTCGATTGGTGGCCATGATGAGTACAGGCGAGAGATCGCTCTCTAGAGCTCGGTTTAAGAAGGAGAAACACTCAATGTCCAACATGTGGACTTCATCTATAAAAAGGACCTGCGAGAAGACGAACAAAGCCAACAAATTCGATTATCTCAGGCATCCACGTTCAAGTAAACAAAAATGAGAGTCTTCAGTAGTACTTAATGTCCATGTACTTTTCAGGGACATTTGCCCTAAGAGGAGAAAAATCAACTGGTCTTATTTAAATACAGACATTTAAAACGCATTTCATCTTAGCCCATATGTTTCATAACTTGTTTTATAATGTTTTTCCAAAAGGAACAGACTTAAAAAAAAAAAAGAAAAAAAAAAAAAGATGTTGCTAAGCAACCTGAAAGTATTAAAAACATCTACATCTAACATCAATTAGAGAAAAATGATTTTCTTTCTCTCTCTATTTTA
This sequence comes from Alestes dentex, assembly GCA_037576975.1. NCBI lineage: Eukaryota > Metazoa > Chordata > Actinopteri > Characiformes > Alestidae > Alestes > Alestes dentex. The sequence continues at coordinate 10,384,714 of JBBIGA010000083.1, forward strand.
CTCTTCCAAGGTACTCAAGGGCAGCATGAGAACAATGCATTATCGACATGGCATTTAAAAACACTGACTGGTGTATCAATTAAAGTGGACATTTTAAACTTTTGGAATGTTCTTTTTATTGTTCACAAATGAGCTGTTGACTGCTGCTATTGTCATCTAGAAATGTAACAAAACATAATATAGCAGGAGCCACCATAAGGAACAGGTTCGAGTAGGTCTGCATACGGTGGTAGTTAGGTTCGAGTTGTGCTGAAAGAATTCTGTCAGGGTTGGAATAAGATTGGGTTCAGTTTCAAAACTAGATGCTGTTGGGGTGGGTAACCAGCCTAATTAAAACTCTAACATCGATATTTACAGGGGGTCCTCGAGTTGACACAGATTCGTTCCTTCGACAGTGATGTAACCCGAATTTTGGTGTAAGCTGAAACACACCCTAGCCTAAGTCACTTACCGATCCTGACACAACTGTAAAATCACAGAAAAAGGAAAAGGGAAAACTCCCTCACTCATACGCCGCGTTATTGCGTATTCTTCCACCAAGTGCAACCAAACTAGTCCGTAGTCCGTAAGTACGAGGCTAACGCTGTAAGTCGAGTGGGCGTTGTAAACTCGAAATGTTCTATGTCGAGATTTTAACTCAGGGACTCCCTGTACTTCTATACTCTGTCTTACACATAGAAACTTCATTTAAAGTTCATTTTGTTCAACAGTCCACCAAACATGCTGTACTCACCCCAGGAATGATCTCTGCCTTGCCCTCCTCTCTCCACTCAGAAACTTTGGCATTGATCTGCTCCCGTACCTCTGACTTGATCTCTCCTGTGTCTCCTGCAGGCACAGCGGGCAAGCACAAGCTGGGTCAGCGCGCAGTAAGGTTACCGGAGAGAACACAATTTAATATCAGAGAAAATACAATCTATATCCTCATCTGAAACTAGTTTTAGCCCTATGAGGCAGACCTGAGAAAAGGGCCAGAAACCCCTGCGTGCGGCTGTTGATGACATCGATCTCATGGAGCGAGACGGTGTGGACAACCTCCTTTCGCTTCTGCAGCTCCCCTTCTGGACACTGCACAAACTGAGTCTAAAGCGGTAGCAAGAATGGGGGGGAAAAAACTGTCAAAATAAAAAAAAACAGCCAAAGTTTTCATTTCCCAAACTGAGCAAGGGTGTACTAAATGCAATATATAGCATGTCAGCCTTGCATAGCCGTTCGGCCTTGTTAAATCTTTAAAGACTCTGTAATTGCAGTTCTGAAAATGGGTCGGTTATCTGCATCACTTCCAGAGTTGGGCTTTAAATAAAACGTGCGTGAGCAGATGAAGTTGCTTGATATAGAGACCAAGAATGCTCGCAGCGAAATCTGATTGAGAATGCTTAGCTTAGTAAAGGGTGAGAAACTCTGGATGTGTTTTGTGATGCATACCTATTTAATACATCAGCTGTGCAATCTGACACGGCTTATCTGCAACATTCCTATCTAACACTAATCACCTGCCCAGTCACCAGGCCTGCGGTTTTCATGCTGAGCTAGTCTAGACACAAGGCCGTAGATAAAAATAAATAAACAGTTAATAAAAACACATACATACTGTGGCGCTTCAAGCTTTGTAAACACGTTAGACATTTGTATGTTTTGTAAAATCACCAGGTTTTCAAGTCCCAAGTACATAAAACCACTATGAAAATCTGATGAAGTTATATTGACAGACAAAATTCAAAAGGCTTCACAAACTTTCAAGCACCAATCTGTGCACATAAGCATAAAATCCAAAATTAAACTGTAGTCAACTTTCACACAGGCTACATGGCAGGAAACGATTGCACCAGTCCGTTACCAGATATCTGTATTAGTGCAAGATCAGCTGACCCCGTCCTGTGTGTTATTTCATGTTACTTACACTGTGCCGTGTTGTTGTTCTGTGTATTTTTGCGTGGAGTAGTTGAGTGTTCAGGTACCTTGACCATGACATTTCATTCAATTGCTCTTCAGAAGTCACTTGAAGTTCTTTAATTAAAGATTTCATTTTTAGACTTAGTTGTTTTTAACCAAAAAAAACCCAAAAAAAACCCACAAAAACAAATGCTGAACCAGTATTAGGTGATCTTCCAGGTTCCAATGCTGTTACCATGCCAACTCTAATGGCCAGCAAAGGCCAGCACAGTTTTTCTGGGTTTTTTTTACATGACTCAGTGCAGCTAGTCAAGAATAGCCCACCAAGCAAACAAAACCATCCAGCTAACGACGGTCCTGTGTCCAGACGGTGAGCGCTGACGAAGGCACAAATAATAAACTAAATGGAAAAATGAGCTTCAGTCTCTGAAAACTGAATAATACGTTCCAACATAGTCTGGGCTGGTTTCAGACCATTTTGCGCCAGCTTTGGAAAAGTACTTGCGGTGGAAAGTTTGCCAAGGCGATACCACTTACCTGTGACCCCATGGCGTCGTAATCTCGTGCTCTGGTGAAAGATCGGCCAAGCTTGCTGATTTTCCCTGTGGCTTTATCAATGGTGATCACGTCCCTGTAAAGTCGAATGAATCTCAATTAGTCCTGCTACAAGCATGAACCATATTACTTACAGAAACTGCTCAACAGAACCTGCAATCACAACATAAGTGAGATACTCTGCATTTCACACAAAGTGTGTGAGATTTATAGTGACAAGTGAGTTGTTTGCCCTCACTCACCCAGCCTGGACCTTCTCCTTGCTGAGGCTTTCAATCATTTTGCTGCCCAGGTCATAAATGGTCTCCATCTCTGTTGTTTTTAAAGTCAGCTTGCCCACTTTTGCACCCTGAACACGGGAGGATGGAAGAGACAGAAATCAATAAGCCAAATCTAACAGGGTTTATTTAAGGACATTTGGTTATTCTGCACTTTAATAGCTTTCAGCTGGACGTGCTGAGTCATAATGAGGACTATTCTGGGACTAAAGCAGTTCAACATCATTCATTTATACAGCTGTGCCCCTGTAGCACTGAATGCATCTGTCACATCCATCATGATAAGATGTTAATTTCCCCCCACCTGGTGATAAATATCTTTAATAACCTTTTTGATTACATGAATGGAAAGTATTAAAAATAATGCAGGTATGTGCTAAAGTTAAGTCTGCGATTCCCATAGCAACCTCAATCATAATCACAGACACGTTTATATATGTTCATAAATAGTCATTTGAATCGATCTACAAGATCACTATATTAGATATTGCATTTGTCATTTGCATGATACGAATTATTATAAACATGAATGTATAATATACAAGAATGTAGTGTGTTCTTAACCATGGAAGCTACAGTTAAGAACACAAAGCATGTAATAGTGTGAATAATCATGTGCTTTAGGAAAGTCCAAAGGCAAGAAATGTACCGTTCCTGTGGCAGGTCTGTCAATTTGAATCTCCACAACTTCGCCCTCGATGATCTCCGTCTCCTCTCTATAAAGACCATGGACACATGTTTATACAAACCACTGACCACTCACATCTCTAAAGCCCTCTTCAAGCTGGACTCATTTCACCTAGGAAGGTACTTTTTTAGCAACAGTCCTCTTAGCAACAGTCCTGCTCCAATCCACCTCCTTGCCAGTGTAATAAAACTTGTTAACAGACACAGCCTTGTGGCGTGTTACTGTTATTGCATGCCACCTCTTAGGTCTGGTGTGAACAACAGGATCTGAACTAACAACCTAGACTGATGTGAATTGCAGTATTCCATCTCAAACAGGTCAGTTAAATCCTTTATCAGTTACATTTCAGAGTCTCCACAGGTAAAACGAATCCTGCCTGAAAGGTGCAGAACAAATTTAAAACACAATTTCTAATCCTCTTTCAAAACAAAAACTAAACTTAAACGAGTCATATTGCCTGACAGCAGTCGCACTTACTTGATTCGAACTCCAATGGCTTTGCGAAAGGACTGGCTAAGGGCCTCTGTCTTGCTCATTTCCAGCGAGAAGATTTCACTCCCTGCCAGAGCAGTGAAAGGAGTGTCGGGTCCAAGCGACTGAGCGATGCCTGCCAAGGAAAACAAAACAAGTGAAGAGCCCCAGAGGAGAAAAAGAGGAGTTGGTAATGCACTTCAAGTACTTAAAGCACTCTTTAAAGCTGTACAATACACTGGTAAATTCAAACTGTACTTCACAGTACCTTTGCACTGAGACTGTAACTGGGGCTATCTTTGTTTTGCATAGAAACCTGGGCTTCTCTCATATTGCCAAGATATATAATCCTAGTCCACAATATACTTATACTATACTGATCACAAAATCCTTACTCGTAATGTTTGGAACACAACATGTTAGTCAAATTATCTAGTGCAACACTTTATTTCATTTTCTAAAAAATATCTTGCAGTTTATTTACAGCATTTACATTGCAACTTACTCTCTGTGAAGATCAACCCAGAGAATAATAACGGGTTTCAGTAACTTCTTACACTAAACACCTTGTCTAAAACTTAGTTGAGAAGTGATTACAACTGAAGTAGCAATTCAGATGATTAATTATCTTAAAAGGGGAGGTCGTACCCATAGCAATGGCAGTCTTGCCAGTCCCAGGCTGGCCGGCAATTAGCACAGCACGACCAGCAATGTGCCCATCTTTAATCATCTCCAAGATCAGACCAGCTGCGCGCCGGGATGCCAGCTGACCCACCATCCCTTGTGACACCTGACAGGTAAACAGGAGCAAATGATGCAAAATTAAGCATGTATACCACATAATGTGTTCAGTCAAGTATCAGAAGTATTAAAAGAGCTAAATTCATTGGAAGAACACTACAAGAAAAGATATGAGCAGTCTTACCTGTCGTGGCTCCAAGGCATCATCCAGTCCAAGGCCTCTAATGTGAGAGTGTGCACCTGAAACACAAGCAACATACTATTTCTTCTTTTCAGGCCAAACAGATATATGGACGAACGGGGCGCCCGACCATAACACTAACAGGGACTTTCATGACATTGCAATTCTGTGGGAATTTGTGCCAATTCAGTCTGTAGCGCATTTATTCCATTAGGCACTAGGCACTGATGCTGGACGAGAAGGCCTGGCTCCCAACCTCCGTTCCAGGTCATCCCAAAGGTGTTGGATGGGGTTGAGGTCAGGACTTGTTGTCCAAAATGTCTTGGTCTGCTGACGTATTAAGAACGCCCTTCACTGGAAAAAAGGGGCCACCTGAATTCTATAATTCAGAGGTGCGTCCCAATACTTTTGTCCATATAGTGTCTGTATCAAGAGTAACAGTACTAACTTATACTGTAAGTTACTCCTGATTAAGAATGAACGTGTTATGTGAACTGTGTGTGATTCCTCGAAAAAGCTCCTCACTCACCAATTCTTTCGATCCTGGTGATGTCTCGCACCTCGGGCACTTTCGTGGTCGCCATCTTTTTAAAGACAGAGTGAAAATATGTTAAATTAGTGTAAAAGATCAACCTTTTTAATTACTAAGCAGCGCGTGTGCGTCTCAACGACATTCGTTGCCATAGTGACACTTCACAACAGTGTGGCTGCTTAGTTAGCTAACATTAACTAGGGACCTTTTCCGTTAAAAAAAACAAACAAACAACGTGATATTTATAAATACAACAACAAAACACGTTAAAGTGCACCATGTATATTCTTATACATTCTTTAAAATTACACGCGTAGTCGTCTTCAAGCAAAGTAGGTGTCTTGGCTAGGCTATCCGAGTGGCTAACTTAGCTAAGTAGCATATAAATAGGAGGAATAATTGTGAATTATTCAACTAATGGACATTAACGAAGTGAAAAGTGATCATAAAGACTTCTTATTTAATGAAACGTGATAAAACAGAGAGCGTTTACTTGTAAAAGCATTCAGCAAGCTGCTGTAAAAGACATGTGCAACTAGGAAAGGCTAACGAGCTAATGAGTTCAGCTCGGCCTTTAAGAAAACGCCTATTTTACCTACTGCAACTTAAAGGTTATATATGAGAATAAGTATCATAATCATAAATGACCATTTTATTACCAGAGCATCTGTAATAAAAGCCAGAAAAGCTTAATGAACGCTCTCTCACCTGTGCTGCCATGCTCCCTCCTTGTTGTGTTTGAATGGAAGTGCAGCACTGAAATCTGTCCGGGTAACACACAGACTCACCTTACCAACATAACCCCATAAACAGATTTTTATTGTTTACAACGAAATACAGCCACATTTTAACATGCATTTGGGAATAATTTGGTATTTTATTACCTAATAGTCAAGTAGTTTATTTTGTTTATTTTTCAAATGAAAAGTGTTTTATTGAAAATCTAAGATAAGAAAGCATTATTCATTCTTCTGTCATTAGCATGCTCGGTGCAACAAGAAAGTATCAAAGACAATAAGGCAATAAAAAAGACAGACAATAAACAATAATGCCACACAAAAAACACTGACATTGCCACACAGCTTAACACTGACATTGCTGTATGGAAAGATTTAGTGTGCTGTATGAGCAGATCAGTAGTGCAAAAAATCTGAAGTAAAAGTGACTTATAAAAAAGATAATCTAAAATATGTAATCTGATAGAGAACAGACATGGAGTTTAAAAAAAATGAACTCTGGTGTGTTTTTATACATTGCTTGTTTTGCAGTCCCACCATGTAAAAAAAACCCCGAGACCACTAGATGGCGCTATGGTCGTTTGAGTAAATGGGACTTCCACCTAGTGGTGGTGAAAGGAACCAGAGGTCTGAAGAGTTTAATGCCTCTAAAAACTACACTATATGGACAAAAGTATTGGGACACATCTGTTTTTCAGGGTTTGGGCTACATCCATTACTTCCAGTGAAAGGCAGTCTTAATTCTTCAGTTTACCAAGACATTTTGGACAACGCCATGCTTCCAACTTTGTGGACACAGTTTGGATAAGAACCTTTTTTATTCCAGCACGACTGCGCCCCAGTGCTCAAAGCGAGCTCCATAAAGACGTGGTTGGATGAGTTCGGTGTGGAAGAACTTGACAGGCGGCACAGAGCCCTGACCTCAACCCCACCCAACAACTTTGAGATGAACTGGAACAGAGATTGCGAGCCAGGCCTTCTCATCCAACATCAGTGTCTGACCTCATAAATGCTCTACAGAATGAACGGCACAAATTCCCACAGAAACTCCAAAATCTTGTAGAAAGCCTTCCAAGAAGAGTGTTCTAGTTGAAAAGCTGTTCTAGCTGCAAAGGGGGACCAACTCCATATTAAAGTCTATGTATTTGAATGCAATGTCGTGAACATCCCTGTTGGTGTTACGGTCAAGTGTCCCAACACTTTTGTCCATATAGTGTATGTTGCCTGAGACATTAAGGAGATATGGTTTAGGCATAAAACATATTTAAAAATCAATTTAAGGCAGACAGGTGCGTGTAGGGTGTTGTGAAGAAAAATAATACGCAAATAAGACTTCTTGCTTCAGATTTACCACTATTTTACCATATCAAATTGCTATAGCTGCATCTGATACATTTTTTATAAAATTGTTGTGTGCTTTGTAGACTGGTTTCCTGTGTCCTTTCACTCCTATAATAACTACAAAGTGGAAAAAAAACCCCAAAACAAATTACTCCAAATGACATTGCTCCACAATCGCCCAGTGCAGAATTTCTATTTGAACTTTTTTTTTATTTCTAAGCTGAACATTTATATGTTTATTCATTTTTCATCCTCTGCTTACTTATTTGGAAGATGCAATGGGTGCAAGTGACTGAAACTGGTGAAGGGCAAGACAAATATTCATTTTCAATTCAAACTTAATTTCATCTTTTTATTGTTTTCTCTCCATGTGCACACAAAACAAGGAGAAATTCAGAATTAGCAGATTCTGTACTTTCTGAACATCAGCTGATCACAAACTTAAGACACAAATACAAATGCAAAATATGATCATACTTTGGACACACACACACACACACACACACACACACACACACTTTGTTAATGAATATACTAAAAGTAAACAATGTGCTCTAACAACATGGTTCATCTAGTGAAGTTCATAGTCACAATACAGGAAC
>JBBIGA010000083.1:10399302-10419198 GCA_037576975.1 Alestes dentex
AGAAGGTGAGAGAGAGAGAGAGAGAGAAGGTGAGAGAGAGAGAGAGAGAGAGAGCGAGAGAGAGAGAGAGATATGTGTGTGTGTGTGTGTGTGTGTGTGTGTGTGTGTGTGTGTGTGTGTGTGTGTGTGTGTGTAAAACAAATGACATTGTAAAGCTACAAACATGACTAAAAGTAATCTTATAATTTACCAATTTCTATATATGACCATGCACGAAAGTTCGGACATTCTGATGGCTACATTTGGGAAAAAGAGAAATTTTGAGACTATCTATGAACTTTAAATGATCTTTGCTCGGGTCCTATCCTGTATTTCCAGCTAGGCCTGTTCACCTGGATGAAGTGGATGTGGTCCTCAGTGCGCGAGAGCTGCGTCAGCTCGTTGTCTCTCCTCTTCAGGTCAGCGATCTCCTGGCCCAGGCGCTCCATGTGGCCCTCGGCCGTGTTCAAGGCCGCCTTCTTATTGGACGAGATCAGCTTGGCCATTTCCTGCTGCATCCTCTCGATTGTGCGCAGCATGTCTGAAAACAGCTTCTCACTCTCCTGTAGTGCCCGCTGAGCTGAGCTCTGCACAGAAAACACATTTTTATATTCATGAACTGCTATTCAGTTCTATTCTATTCTCTTCTTATACTATTTTTTCTTCTTATTATATGATGACTGTTGTATTACTTGTTAAAGTGAGTTTAATTCGACTTCATATCACTTCAACTGAATTTTATTTTGTGCTATGATCTTCTAGTCTGTTATGAACTCATTTGTTACAAACTATTGCATTATTGAGCTTTTTGGTCTGGGGGATTCTGTTCTATGACTTCCTTATGAAGTGTTTTCTTTTTTGAATAATGCTGAATAATGCTCTTCTACACAATTCTGTTCTGTTCTATTCTTTTGGAGGCACTTAAAAACTGAAAAGATTTACGAAGAGTTTATATTGTGAAAATAAAGAGTGAATTCCCTCAAAACCAATTCATTTGAGGTAGTTTACACAGAAAACAGCTAAAGCAAACTGCAGCATGTTCTATATGCTGTCTGAGATACAAAATCGAAGGTTATGGCCTTGTTCCCAGAACCCTGTAGCACAACAGTGGTGGGGAGATGGTCATTCTATCACCCAATTGTGCTATGAAGTCTGCTGGCTACAGCTGCCAATCAGGATGGATTGCTTCATTCACATTTTCAGACTGTTCACTGACCTTCAGTGCTTCCACAGCCTGTTTCAGCTCCTCCATCTGTTTCACTCTGTCATGGATCTTCTCTTGAATCTCGGCTTGTGTGGCACCCAGGCGTTGCTGTGATGCAAAAAAAAAAAAAAGTGATTATTACTGAACATACGTAACTAATGTGTTTTTACACGATGTACCTCGCTACATTTTTATAGAGCCTTGAATCAAAAGTGCTTTTTGTACAGAAAAGCATTTCAATGATAAGAACTTGGCAGAAATATTTGAAGCATATCTTTTGCGCAACAGAGAGACTACGCTGAAACCAAAACGATTGTGCAACACTCAGCTTGTTAAAGACCAACAAAGAATGCTTGCAATCACAAAAAGTACAGTCCTTCCCGAGGCAGTAATACAGCACAAACAACTTCTTTATGCTTCGGCCGGGTGGAGATCACACACTATTTGTTTTAGGGGTTTGGCAAATAGCAGTAGATACTGCTGATGACCGGCTGTGAGTAGGTGCAGCTAATTTCTCTTAAATTTGACAAAAGCTGGTCCATTTGTGGTTCCTTCCCACCAACACGTAAGGAGTAAGAAACACCAGTTTCTTGCAGTTTCTTGGATATAAGGAATAGAAGCATCATTTCCAATCTGATTCATCGTGAGTCATCATGATTTGAGCAAGGAGGTGTCCAGCTTGATTCAATGAATTGATTAATCCCAGGTTTAGGTTAGTGTGTAGCCTAGAAATCACTTAATTGTGCTGGGCAACGCCCTCTAGGACTGATTTAAGTCATTCAAACATATCCATGCGCTCTCCACAAACAATTTTGTTATTTGGCAGCGTATTGTAAGGTTCGAAACAAAGTTTTACAAAACTCGTATTTAACCAAACGAGCACAAATCTGTATTTGAGTTTCATCTCCAATATTCATTTCAAATGCTACTTGTTTTGTAGATTTTTGTCATGTAATTGAGATGCATGCCTTTTTCCTTCAGCTGACATTAATGACATTGCCACGCTTTGTTTCCTTTTTTTTGTCGCAATGTCAGTCTATACAGCAAGCTCAACAGCGACCATATTATCAGCAAAACAGTTGAAGTCGGTGAACTTTCTGCTTAGCCTGTTGATCAGAGGTTTACGCCTCAAGGTGTACATTTGTCACACGTGAACACAGCACAGCCCACAGCGTGAACAGTGGGAAATCGTTCTCTGCATTGAACCCATTGACCAAGTGGAGCAGTGGAGCAGACGGTATCTTGCTCAAGGGTACCTCAGTGGCTCCACCGGCAGTCCTGGGATTTGAACCTATGAGCTTCCGGTCACAGGGGCACCTCCCTAACCACCAGACCACCACTTACAAAAGAGATTACATTACACTACAGCTTCTTCTCTCTCTCTCTCTCTCGCTCTCTCTCTTTCTCTCTCTTTCTCCAGACATTGTATGCTGAAAGTTCTCCTACCTGCATGTCAGCACGCTCCTGCTCGGCCGACACCATGTCGTGGCCCTTGTGCTCCTTGACGGTGCACAGCACACAGATGCACATCTGGTCCGTTCGGCAGTACAGCTCCAGGCCCTTTTGATGCTGGGGGCAGATCTGGCGGTCCAGGTGTCCGATCTCGTCCACCAGCTTGTGCCTCTTGAAAGTGGCCGACTCATAGTGGGGCTTCAGGTGCTTCTCGCAGTACGAGGCCAGGCACATCAGACACGATTTGACGGCTTTGAGCTTCTTGCCAATGCAGATGTCACAGGCCACGTCCCTGGGCCCTGCGTAGTTGTAGTCGGGTGACGGAGGGGTCGGAGGGGACGGTTCTGATTGCCTGTAGGTGGAGGAGCTGCGGGACGTCTGCAGGCGTCGCGGGGAAGGCCTCTTGTTGTAGGTGACCCGGCACTGGGGACACAGGTACTGACCCGTGTGGTCGGCATGGTCCCAGTAGGTCTTGAGGCAGATGGAGCAGAAGATGTGTCCACAAGGGATGGACACAGGGTCCCTCAGGTCCTCCTTGCAGAGGTAGCAGGTGTCCTGGTCCAGTGACATTGGTCCAGCAATGAGAAGGCACCTGAGAGGAGCTACGGAGGAGCCTGTGATCTGACAGGAGTGTTTAAAGAACTTCAGACAAAGTGAGACGCAGGCGCCACCGCCGCATGTTATATACAGTAAACAGGCAGGCACAGAGGGAGGACAAACTGGTTGAGCAGAAACTTGTGAGCAGGTAGGGGAGTGGCTGAGAGACACAGACGAGTGGAGCCAGAGAAAGAGAGAGAAAGAGTGAACGAGAGTGAGAGACAGTCATCAGTCAATCAGTATTCTATGACTAGGAAAGGGGAGAAGAATGAATGAAATGTATCTCGAGACCCAGTTTGTTTTGACAGTTGTACTCCTAAATGTGAAGTATGTGTTTTCATCAGCATTGCACTATTCACACAAGGGGAAACAAAAACTGAAAAGTTTGCATCATCTGTGTAACCGTGAGTTTAGTAGTCAAACCAGCATAACTGCAATGGCCGTGAGCTTGCGACTAAAAATATGACACCCAAAGTTGCACAGCATGGTGCTCATTCTCATGCAGGAAACAGAATGACATCTGTGAGTTAAGAAGAGAATGACACTTTTTGAAATATTAACAATTTTAACCTCCTCTCTTTTTTTTAATGCATCTTTTTTTGCACAGCATGAAGAATATACTACACAAAAAAGTTTTTTTCACTCTAGGACATAGCTGTTACCACTGTTGATGGTCCCATGATAGCAGCACTATTTAGATCTTAAGTTAAGCAGTTTTTAAATCGTTTTTAACACTGAACCAGAGAGAATATGCACTTAACCATTCAAACATGTCAGGAACTGTTTAAATAAGTAACAGGGTTGAAAGTAACATGGTGTAGTTTTTTAGCGCAGAATTCAATATACAAAAGGTGGTTAACTACCATCCATATTACAAAGGAAGCTGGATGATGTGACTTCCAGATTTTTCACAGAGATGAAGGAATTCAGGTAATAGTGAATTTTATTTACTGAGTGTAAATAAAATGTAAAAAATTCCAGATGTGGGAAAAACCGTTTTTTGCGTCCTAAACAAGTCAGTATGCAGCAGATTTAATGCCATTTCAACACAGGGCACCAAAAATGGTAACACAGCATTTAAATAAGAATGTGGATTACAGTAAACTGGAGTTTATGTGGTTATTGATTAAGGTGGTTTTCAGTTCAGGGGGCTGGCTGATCTGAAATCCCTGCCTGATTTGCGCCATACATGCACACCATGGCCACCAGCATCACCGCCAGAGATCCTCCCCTAGAGGAACAGAGAGTCTACGGCACTGTGTATATGCAAGCATTTAACGTCAGTAGATTAGCAGTAACAAAACTGTCGCATTTCTTCATAATTATATGTGTATTTCATACCCTTCCACCCCAGCAGGTTATCCTACTTGTCTATCAGTGAAAACATACATTACATGTACAAAAGTATTGGGACGCACCTCGTAATTCTTGAATTCAGGTGTTTTAATCATACACATTGCCACAGGTGTACATAATTAAGCATACCGAGACATTTTGGACAACACTATGCTTCCAACTTTGAGGACACAGTTTGGATAAGAACCTTTTCTATTCCAGCATGACTGTGGCCCAGTGCACAAAGCAAGCTCCATAAAGACATGGTTGGATGAGTTCGGTGTGGAAAAACTTGACTGGCCGCACAGAGCCCTGACCTCAACCCCATCCAACGCCTTTTGGATGAACTGGAACAGAGATTGTGGGCCAGGCCTCATCCAAAATCAGTGTCTAATCTCGTAAACACTCTACAGAATTAATGGGCACAAATTCCCACAGAAACTCCAAAATATTGTGGAAAGCCTTCCAAGAACAGTGGAAGCTGTTATAGCTGCATAGTGGGGACCAACTCCATATTAAAGTCTATGTATTAGAAAGCAATGTCATTAAAGTCCCTGTTGGTGTAATGGTCAGTTGTCCCAATACTTCTGTCCATATGATGTATTTTGTCAGGTGACATTGTGCATTGTGTATGATAATTCTTAGCCTTTCTGGACAGTGATATTTATAAAGTTGACCAAAAATAGACTCATACTAAACCAAAATGATCTGAGTAGATCCTTCTGAGAATCCCTCTTGTCTCCATCATCTAAACTGAATGTTTTCACTCACAGACAGAGAGGCAGAAAGGAGCTTAATGCTTTGTAGTACTAAACTGGGAAAGAGAATTAAAGCACTTGACACACACATCAAGTCACTGATCACTTCTCAAATCTCAAGTCATCAAATTAGTGACTTAAGTCATGTGGTTTGAGTCTAGATCTCTGCATTGTTCATAAGTTATAACATGGCTTACAAAAAGAGATGTTTAAAGCATGAGGTGCTGGATTCACACATTAGTTCAAATATAATAAGATGTTTGAAGTATTTTAAGGATTATATTTCAGGGCAAAATGTACTTGTGGTTGGCTGGGAGAAGCAAAATAGCTGTTTTCATGCTGTAAATGAAAGTGGTGGTCACAAATCTAGACCACTAGTATAAATCCTCCAGAGCTCTTCATTATAAATTGTGTTAGACAATTTAACTTTTGGCCGCCACTGTCCATATTTGTAAATATAATATCAATGAATAATTCCTGCAAGTACGGAAAGACCCGTGTGGCTGACTAAAGTAGGGCAGGTTTCTGAGTATGACGTCTTCTTCTTGCCCGTCTTTGTAACTGCTTTCTCAGTGGGGCCCTGTTGCTTGCGGAGGTTTTAATGCAGGGCATTAATTTTGCTAGCTGATGCCTTAATGCGTGCCATATTGTGGAGGGGCCTGCATGATGGATTTCCACTTTGGATGCGGAGACACCGTGACCTTTTGGCACATGCTGTCAAACCTTAAGGCTAAATTACATTTCAGCCCCCGGCTTTATATTCTGAGTGCATTTTCTCAGAGCTAAAAGCCTCGAGATAGAAAACAAAACCAATTCTGCGCTAAAAAAGTTGCTACAAGTCGGAATTATATAAACCGACCTTAACCCCAGCCTGAGATGAACATTCACTGACCCTTCATTGTTTCGAGGAAGGCTGTGGATGCTGCGGATAAAAAGTGAAGGGCCTTTTACTGGAACATTTTGCCTCCCGCTACGCCGAGTCTTTTTTCTTGCGCGGCCTCGGCTTTCATCCTTGTTCAAAGGAGCCGGAAACGTGTGTTTGTAGACGTACCTCCCACTAGGCCAACGGGATCTCTACTGCGTGAAAGCAAATTGGCTTTAAGTGGCTGTTGTTCAGCATGAAACTAAGGCTCGTAAAATGAAAGGCTGTTGGAAAGTCTTTTTGGTGTCTACTACTATGCAGCATGAGTGGAAAGCAGTCTGGATCTCCTTCTACACCTCTCTCTCAAATATCTTCTTATTCTTGACTTCTTTTATTTAAGATGCTGTGCCTTCTGGTGGTATGACATCCTCAAACAGAATCAGTTTTTAGTGTTATATTTTCAGATTTGTGTTTAATTTAACATTGTACTTTTTATAATGTTTGCGCAGTCATAAAAGGAGCGGTTCAGGATACATTTCACGGTGACAAAGGAAGAATCTTGAATCTTATATTGCTGTTAAAATTATTACACTTCAATTACATTTTTTGACTGGACTACCACGATCGCCCACTTGTACGATTATCATTGGGCCAACCGGCTCTTTGTTTGCAGAGTCAGGAGCAAAGAAAAGTCAGCGGCAGGAATGCACCCTGGCCTGATAAGTCAGATAACGGCAGGTCAGAAAGCTGGGGGCATGTGGAGATAAATATTTCCAGAGTGCAAGTGTGAGCCAGCATGAGAGAGTCTTCAACCCGTCCCACCGCAGGACACAGACCTGAATGACATCTGCACGGGGTGCAAGAGCACTGGGATGACGTCATGAGGAGGATAATATCAAAGCAGATACACTAAGATTAAGCATGTTTGCTGGAAAAAAAAACGGCTTTTACTCCGAGTTGCTGTAAGTCAATATACGCCTGAGAGAACGGACGACCTACTGGCGCAACCTCAACATTACATTACATTAAAGTCAAAGTTAAAGTGAACTTTCATTGTCATCTCAGCTATATAAACGTATACAGTGAGACGAGACGGCGTGGCCCCAGATTTTACAGGGTACGAAGGATACAACCTGTATAAATGAACTATACGTTTCACTTTTAACGAGAAGTAAAAATGTGCAATTTGATACGAGTGCAATATGGTACAAGGTCATTTTTAACATCCAAAAAAATGTGCAAATGTTGCATCAGCAGTCAGGTGGAAAGCAACAATACTGGAATGTAATCGTGTGTTTTCTATGGGCAAAAGATCAGCAGCGGTTCACAATATTAGCTAGTCAACAAGCACATAGAAGCAAAAGATTTGGACTGAATAAAGAACTGCCCAGATTCGTACACTAAAATCGCGAAATAAAAAGAAAGCGGCGAAAGAATGTCGTATTTTAGCTAATATTGGCTAGCCTGTCAGCTGCTTACGGCAGGCTGAAATCTGGGGAAAGCAGAATTTTAGCAGTTAAAGCTAGGTAAAGTACTTTTTACAAAGCGAACTCAAATCAGCCATTTATATTATTTAATTATATTAAAACTAGCAGCATAAAAAGAAAATGGGATTGTTGTTTATTTCTAATTCATAAAACTGTATTTTATGCCTGCGGAGTATTTGTTTTGGTAAAACTGTATTTTACCCCTGCAGGACATTTCTAATTTACAAAACCTCATTTTACCCCTGTAGTTCATTTCTATGTGACAAAACTCTATTTTACTCCTGTAGTTCATTGCTAAATGGAGAACCTGCATTTTACCCCTGTAGTTTAGGTTTACCCCTGTAGTTTAGGTTTAAACTGTGAAACTGTTATTTCCGTCTGTAGTTTATTCCTGAGCGATCAAACTAAGAGTGTTCAAACCCCATGCTGTAATCCTCCTCGGGTACCTAGAATAGAATGTTTCTTGTTATTAAACATATAAGTACATCTTTTTACTGCACAAGTACACTAATAAGATTCTATCAAAGACACCAAATGAAAAATATAACAACAATAATTTAGAATAGCGATAAAGCATTATAAAAAAGCAACAAACAGTAGAAAGAATGACGGCAATAGTAAATAGTGCCCCAGCTCAGAGCAGCACCAGAGCACAAACAGCACAGAAAAGCAGCAGATAAATAACAAAACAGGACGTGCCTGTGGAAATAGCATCTTCAAAAAGTAGTGAGTGGAGAGTAATTAATACCACAGCTGTCACTGTGTTGTAGACACACAATATACAGGCAGTAACAAGGAATGGATGAAAGTTCTTCCACACTGAACTCATTCAGCCCTGTCTGTATTGAGCTTACTTTGTGCACTGGGGCACCGTCATGCTGGATTAGAAAATGACCTAAGAAATAAGTCCAAACCTTGTAAAACAGGTGTGTTCCAATACTTTTGTCCATATAGTCTATTCTCAACACTCAGCTTTATAACTCCAAAATGCTGCACAATCGTATTAAAAGTGGACCAATGTGTATCGTGTGCAGCTTTCTCCTAAACTCAATCTGTCCAGGGATATGGATCACAGCTGGAGAAGGATCAGGAAGGTGGTACAAGCTGGAGGAAATCATAATAAAGCGGGATGCAGGCTCTCATTCCTGTTGAATCACTTCCGCCATGACACACAGGATGCATGATTAAACAACCATTCAATGTTCTATAGTGGAGACAATGTAAAAAAAATTAAAAAAAAACATCTCAAAAAGCTTGTCGGTATGTCCTTTATACAATGTTAATGTTATGAACAGCAGAGACTGTAATGGCTCCTGTCAAATATTCATGACCATGTTCATGGGCCATCAAATTTATTGCTGCTATTTACCATTATGTTTAAAGAGACCATCCGTGCACATTCCCACAGTGACTCTCGCATCTCTATTTAAAGAGGAAACAAGCACTGACGGAAAGGAGCTGGCTGCAAGTGCGTGATATATTTTTTGGTTGATGTAATGGTAGCCTCCCCCAAACCAAAACATGCACTATATGGGCAAAAGTATTGGGACGCCTGACCATAACACAAACAGGGACTTTAATGACATTGCATTCCAATACATAGACTTTAATATGAACCTGGTCCCACCTTTGCAGCTATAACAGCTTCCACTTTTCTTGGAAGGCTTTCCACAAGATTTTGGAGTTTCCGTGGGAAATTGTGCCCAGTTATTCTGTAGAGCATTTATGAGGTCAGACACTGATGTTGGATGAGAAGGCCTGGCTCGCAATCTCCGTTCCAGTTCATCCCAAAGGTGTTGGATGGGGTTGAGGTCAGGACCAGTTAAGTTCTTCCACACTGAACTCATCCAGCCATGTCTTTATGGAGCTTGCTTTGTGCACTGGGGCACAGTCATGCTGGAATAGAAAATGACCTAAGAAACTAGGGGCCTAGTCAAAACCTTGAAAAACAGGCGTGTCCCAATACTTTTGGCCATATAGTGTATTCTCAACAGTCACCTTTATAACTCCAAAATGCTGCACAATCATATTAAAAGTGCTTCATAATATGGCTTATAACATTGGTCTATTTCCAGCATGTACCGTAACTGAAGTGTGTGGTGTTTAAAATTAGAACACTCCTTCTCGTCCCTCCTGATTGTGGCGTAACTGGAGCTGTTTCTTGTCCCACTGCAACACCTTCAGACAGTAGCAGAGGTGACTGCACCTAGAGAACAGACCAGCCAACTGACCCTGCAGTTTATCTGTTGCCATTTTTGGCAGGCTGCATCCAATCTACTTCAGCAGTGAAGGCCAGTGAACTGTATGTAATGAACTGTATAACACACAGTAAACTAGCCTTCACCACCAAAAAAGATTAGATGTAGTCTTGCAAACTGCCAAAATATAGCAAAATATTAACAATAAGGTCCGTCGTCCAGCGAACTGTATGAAATGCAGTATTTACATATTTCTACCGCTGCAGTTTATGACATAAACAGTGGGGTATGTCAACCAGTTGGCAAATGGACTGTATGTGTTACTTGTTGCCACAGTTATGACATACAGTCTACTGGTCTTCTTCCCTAAACAGATTAGATGCCAGCCTTCAGGCTGCCAAAGCTGAGACAATTAAAATCATTCAATTCAGTCAGCCATAGACTGAAGCTCCACTATTTGACAAACAGTCCCCTGGCCCTCACCACTGAGGTAAATTAGATGCACTTCTGCAGCTTGCCAAAAACATAAACGGTGGGGTAAGTCACCCTGTAGACTGTGTGTCATGTTACAGTTACATACCATAGTTTTATAGCTGCACTATATGTCACCTGACAATATTAATAACATTGCATTCAAATCCATAGACTTTAATATGGAGTTTGTTGCCACTTTGCCGCTATAACAGCTTCCGCTTCCAATTCTGTAGAGCATTTATGAGGTCAGACACTGATGTTGGATAAGAAGGCCTGGCTCGTAATCTCTGTTCCAGTTCATCCTAAAGGTGTTGGATGTGGTTGAGGATATGTCTTGATATGCTGAAGCATTAAGAATGTCTTTCACTGGAAGTAAGGGACCTAGCCCAAACCCTGAAAAACAGGTGTGTCTCAATACTTTTGTCCATATAGTGTACCATATAACACGGGGTTAATCATAAAGGACATAGTTACACTATATGACATACAGACCGCTGGGCTGCACAGCCACAATAGCTTAGTAGCAAGAAGTCTTCCAGCTTCCAACGAGTGGACCGTATATCATGTAGTTTCATAGTTACGCTACAGGACACCTGACAACATACTATACGACTCTTGTTCATCATAAAGGGGTTAGTAAATCTTATCCTCATAATGTTTCATGTTGACATTCTTTGCTTGTGCAGAAGGTCGTGGCCCAAACGTTCCTACAAAGTCATGCAACGGAAAATGTTTCATCAACAGTGAAACAGCTGCTGACAACAGATGAGGTTTTTATGATTATTAATTTTATGATCCTCTTCAGGGTGCAGTCTTCCTCTTTCCATTACCTCAATGAATCTGAAAGGACTCTCCATCAGACGAGCTTCTGCACTTACAGACCCTTTCTCTCCAGTTTTGGTCTTTTTTTCTGCAGTTTCACTCTCTCTGCAACCTGTTCACTCCCACCTGGCTTTTCTCCAGGCATCTAGCAGCACACACACCCTGCACTCTGCATCTAAGCCAAGACTTACAAAGGTAACCATTGTTCGAGGGAAACACTTGTAAATACCTTGTCTCCATGCACTGACCAATCAAACGTCAGAAGCAAGTCCTACATAAACAGCGTTCACATTATGCATGAGCGTACTTCAAATGTACCTGGTCACACTCTGTTGAACAGAAGTGCACACACACAAATGCACACGAGCACACTGGTATGAATAATTACACACACTTGTGCACACGCACACACACACACACACACACACACACACACACATATTTGTTTACACACAGACATACACATACACACACACACACACACACACACACACGCAAACACATACTCCTCAGTGTATGTACAAACATACACACACACAAACATTTGCACACATGCACACAGACACAAATACACACACACACACACACACACACACACACACACACACACACACATATACCCACACACACACCGTACTCTTAGTCCTTAACCCGACGCAGCATAACCCATGACCTTTAGGACACATAAGGAAGAACAAGGCTTCCTGCCTGTTTGGGGTTGAGAGTGGAAACACAGGGGGATTCTGTGGGTGCAAGACAGCAACCAAGTGGACCTGCAGGCTTATGCTTCTTTTCATGCACTGTATACACAACAACACCTATCCAGCCGCAGCACCCTTCCGCTCTACGGCCGAGAACAGCCAAGGTCACCAGGGCCTCACAGAAGGCGGCTTTCCACGTACAAGCTGGTCTCTGACACCAACACGAGACCCAGCCAAAACATTACCCTGCTATTAAAGACATCACCGTGCTTGTCTTAGCGAAGCGTAGAGGGGCCTCCACCCTGAGAAAGCTTCACCTTACTCTCGGGCGGTTTAATCAGTAGTCACACAAAGACAATCACAGGAAAAGCTCTGCACTGCGGCCTTTCCTGGAATCTGATCAACTCGGAAAAAAAGAGGAAGGAAGGAGAAAACTGGCTTATCAGAAACCGCGCCAAATAAGGAGCGAGGCGAAACCATCTACGGAATGATATGCACAGGGGGGCGGAGCTAATGAAACCGGTCTGGCGCAAACAGTCAAAGTTTAACAAAGTGTCACAACGTTTGTGTCACTACCTGCTCACTTTGGACTAAACCATTTTTAGCCCCTTAAACCCCCTTAAAAGTGGATACTGAGGTCCACTTATAATGTCTGAGTACGTACCAAAAATGAATTCTTTACATGACCGTTTTAATGATTGTGCTTTTAACACTGATATATGCAAATGGCCTTGGTTTTGAATGGTTGTTCTCTATTGTGCTTCATTTAAAAAACACTCCTTAGGCTGAACAAGCTGATGTATGTAATTGTATGCGATATTTAAAAAACAATGAATTTAAAATTCCTCCTTAAAAATGAGGAACAGTCACTTTAATTCCGTAGCGAATTAAACCTAAATTATTCAACTATTATGTAACTTAGTGAACTGTGGGCTGACATATAGATCTGTGCAGTTTAAGGGGTTCAGTGATGACAGAAAAACAACTATGTGAAACCTTTACAAAGTTTTACTTTGAAAAAGTTCCACTCCTACTAACGTGCCACTCTGACTGCTTGTATATATTCACAAGAAGTTTTTTTTTTGTAAAAGGCGGACTAAAAACACCTTAAATCAAATTTCTGAGGGATACTTCACACAAATGTAGACCTGTGCCCAGCCCCCAAGTGGGGATGCATGGTTGTTTCTACGGCTATGCAAATGCACAGTGAAACACTGAAACTAAACGCTCCTGAGGTGTCAAGGGGCAGAGCAGCATTACCCAGCCTGAGTAAAGGTACAAAGTGTCATTCATCTCTTTTGCCTTCAAAAGGAAGTACATGCCAAGTAGCGAAAGTAGGCTTGCACCGCAGGGAGAGGGCGACATCTATGAGCTGGCAACAACAAGGCATGAAACTACCATCAGATGACTTACTCTAATACCTAGTTGATTACTAAAGCAGCAACTCACAGTGACGTGGACAATTACACGTACAAAGTACTCAGTGGTGGCAGGATGTTGTTCTCCACATTCCTCTGCGTTCACGTGAAGTGAAAGAATAAGGATCAGCAAACAGACACGACTGGAATTTATGTACATGTCATGCAAAGAATGCAAGATTCCACGACGTGTGTCAAAAAACTAGCAGACAAAATGGAACACACGAAAATCACACACACAGCTTCGGGAAAGAAATAAGAGACCACTGCAAACATGTTTAGTTTCTCAGGTTTTATCCTTTACGGGGGCAAGTATTGAACGGAACAACTTTGCCTTAGTTTTTAAGAACGGCTGACAATATTTCTCCTCCTTCCTTCCAAATAAAATGTTGTTCTTTAAAGCAGAATTTTAAAGGAAATGACAAAACATCAAAATAAGAGAAATGATGCAGTGTTTACCGGAGTCATGGAAAACCAATCATTTCTTCACTCTTAAACAAAATGACAACAATTACCTTTGACGTACGTCTAGTAGTGTTTTGCTATCCGACTAGTCACATTGCGAGAGGAGAGTGTTGAACGCAGCAGTGTTTTTTAAACTTTTCCTCATTAAATAAGATGTGATTCAGGTGATCACTAATCAGTACCTCATAAAATTGAACGAGGTGCTTGTGTAGGAATTTAAACGGACACTGGCATGTTTGTCACACTCATTATGCTGATTTAAAAATAAACTGTAGTGTATTGTACAGAGCTGTCCACACACTCAGGACAGGTTTGGTCAAACCCTACTCTTATTTATATTTCTTTATTTGCACTGTTCCAAATGTCACACAAGGTCTTATGTCTATTGAACTGTGTGCACACTGTGGAACGTGAGCTTTGCCATTTCATGTCTCTGTCTACTTGTATATGACTGAGGTGACTTGACTTTGACAGTTTTACACGTTCCCTTGATGAAGTTGATCAACATCTTTGGTGTCCAAGTTTTGCTTCTTTGGTTTAGCACATGAGCTACGAGGCTAATAGCAGACCAGACCTTAACAGTCACCCAAATAGCCCAAACTGTTTCTGTAAAAAAACATCCCCAAAACTTCACTCAGCCTGCTTAAACTGTATCCTGATCTTCATTATGAGTTTACAGACCTGGTTTAGAAGTCCACTAATTTATAACATGCTTTGGAAATACCAGCCCTGGTGGTGTCTCAAATGGTCGTCTGTAGCTGTGGTTATTATTACAGATCACAGTAAGTCCTGCCATGTCCTAAGCCATGTAGACAAATCTGCACCACCTTAAGGAAGAGCTGGATGTGGGTTGAGCAGTTTTAGGGATGTAGTTTCACAGAAACAATGTGGTCTATTTGGGTGGCTATTGAGTTCTACTGTTTATTTGCAGTGCTAATCAGAAGAAGCAACATTTGGAAACAAAAATGTCTCTGCTGATTGACAACACTAGGGCAAGTGGAGAACTGTGTGAATCAGATTTTGAACTGTTTCTTGAACAATATGCCATCTCATATGGAACATATGAAATCGTGAGATCACTTTTAGGCCCAAGAGAATCTTAAACTGCAAATATTATCAGAACCTGTTAAAGAGTACTCAAATCTTTTCACCAGTATTATCGTTATCAACGTCCAGGCATGTCGTGCTATTATTCTATCAGATTAATTAGTCTTATCCTCTAAGCCCCAAACCTGTGGTTCATTCCAACGACATAGAAGCCCCTCATGATCAGCTGTTTGTAGTCTAAATTATTAAACAGGTGGAATCTGGTGTATTCCTGCTCATTTGGAATGAAAACCTGAACTTTGCAGATAAATGGACTCTCCTGATTGGCATTTTGCTGTTATAGTTACAAAGGTGGGACCAGCTACATTTTAAAGTCTCTGTATTTAGATGCAATGTTATTGAAGTCCCTGTTGGTGTAATGGTCAGGCATCCCAATGCTTTTGTCCATGTAGTGTAGCTTGAAGGTTTGATAAGCTACCAGAAGGGTTTTGCATTGTGCATGATAATCCTTAGCCTGTATGGACAGTGACATAAATCAGGACAGCTGGTGGTTTAGTGGTTAGGGCGTTCGCCCTGTGATCAGAAAGTCATGGGCTCGAATCCCAAGACTGCTAAGCTCCTCTGAGGTACCCTTGAGCAAGGTACTGTCCCCACATACTGCTCCCTGGACACTGTGTTCTTGGCTGCCCGCTGCTTCTCTTGGTGAACGGTAAATACAGAGAAAGAATTTCATGCTGTTCACACTGTGTGCTGTGGTGTGTATGACAGAATGGTAAATTTACACTTTTTGACAGGACATGCTTCTACAAAGCCAAAATAATAGAACTGAATAGATCCTTGCGAGAATCTCCCGTCTCCATCATCTAACCTGAATGTTTTCACCCACAGACAGAGAGGCAGAAAGGGGCTTAATGCTTTGTGGTATTAAACTATCGGAAAGGGAATAAATGAATTGTTAGCTTGACATTAACATCATGTGAAAAAACTAGTGGATATGAGCAATATATAACCTGAGAAACGGGGCTATCATTATGACATAAATAGTGATCTCCAATTCGTTGTTCTGGATCCCTTCTTCTTAGATCTTCGCTGTATGACACCAGCAATGCTTGTGCCCTGCCTTCTGTTCGTGTCCCCAGTAGTTCTAATACATTTCTAACAATCCACACGACGTCATCTCTAGAGATGGCATGATACACATTTTTCCATTCTAATACCAATATTGAACTCCTGACATACCAGCCAATACTGATACAGTATGAAAACTGTTATGTAAGCAATAAACTGAGCTCTTTTTAATCGAAGCCCTACGCTAAAAGTATATTATCATGTTCTAACACTCTAATCCTCCACTGGAAGAAGCACATGGCTAATAACATGACATCACACAATGTGAGTGTGTGCCATTTCAAGCTATATTTGTTACAGGATTGGGTTCATAGTTTTCTTTTGTCCTCCAATATCTGATCCCGCGTTCTGTACTGATACCAGCCTGAAACCTAAATCCGGTATCTAATCGGTGTCATCTCTATTCAGCTCCATTGATGTCCCCGTTAACAAGCATGTTTATTGGCCTTACAGCTTCATTCACTGGTTCAGTACCACGTCAGAGCGGGTGGTGTTGCATATCAGTCCTCTGACATTGAAACACAAGTCCAAAGTCCACTTATTTACCTGTGAGACTAAAACTGTGAGATTGACACATGCTTTCATGACCAGACCACTGAAATCTGCCTTTTCCTCATTCCAAATGGCTATATCTCAGGGGCATTCACTTTACAAGACTGTTAACAGAGATAATGGAGATAAAGATCTCATTTTCCTCAATCAAATGCCTCTGAATTGATTTTTCAATTGATTTTAAGACAAGTATATGTCATATACAGGACTCTAAAACGGGTACTGGAGCCGTAAGCAAAGTCCTCAGACAATTCTGTGACAAAAAGTTAGACTTACAGGCAGAAACTATTTGCTTTTTTTTCAGTGTCATTCCACAGGATATTGTCACACGCCTGCTCAGCAAATGCATGAGACAAGTTTGACCAGATTCAGGTCGGATATGACTCAAACTCTCTGCCTAAAATTCATGGAGTGATACTACTGTTTACTTAGTTTAATGAGAACAACCACACCCCCTTTGTTTGTTCATGGAAAAAAATGCTTTCAGGGTTCGATACAAGGTTTTTCTTAACACTAGATGCCACAGACTTCGGCAGACATATATTCCTTGACTTTGGGATGAAAATAGCAATTTTCTTGGAGAGGGGTGTGTTTAATACACTTATTTAGCCAAATTCTGTGAAATTACATTATGTGCATTTTTGTATTGTCATCCCAGGTGAATAAAAATGTGTTTATTAGATATTCCTCCTTCAAAAATATGTCACAAAACTACTGCCTAGAAGACAGCTATGGGAAAAAAAAAAATCAGTGTTTGAGGCGCTACAAACATGGGCATATCAAAGTCACTGATAAACTAATGTAAGTCATGGTAAATAATTAACGGCTGTGGTTGGTGTCAGTTTCCTAAAAGTGTCCTTTGGTTCCCAGGTCAGCTATAGAAAGTGATAACAGCTAACCTTCCAAAGCTAGCAGTGTTTGTATTTGTGTCTTTATTAAAGGCACTCGAGGTTTTTTTTTTTTTTCCTCGGGTTTCCCCTGTGGTACAATTCACTCATTCTCAACAGCCCTGCCCTTTTTCCTTCACTCCGCCCTCCAGCTCTCCCGCGCTCTCTCTCTCTCTCTCTCTCTTAAGGCTCGGGCAGTCCTTGCTCAACTTGTTTGTCCGAACCTGAACAAGGCTGTGCTCTCTCTCTCTCTCTCTCTCTCTCTCTCTCTCTCACTCTCTCTCTCTCTCTCTCTACCTCTCCCTGCAGGAAGAGGAGGGCTTCATCTGCTTTCAATCAATAACCTGTGGAATTCAGAGGTACAAGCAGGTCCTGTCTCCGGCTGCCCCGCTCCCCTGGTCGTCCCGCTTCACTGACTGCAAGCCTCCAGGATTTTCTTTGCCTTCCCCTCTGTCACGTCCTGTCTTGCAAACAGGTGCTTCCACCTTTTCATTGGACAGGTGTTTGGAGCCTCTTGTGTTTGCGTGTGCTCACCAAAAGGTAACCATGGCTGAGCCCTTGTCCCCGGACTACTTCAGCTGCCACCTGTGCAGCAGCCTTCTGAGGGATCCTGTGGCCATTCCCTGCGGCCACAGCTTCTGCATGGACTGCATCAGTGGCTACTGGAATGAGGCAGACTATACTGGTATCTACATCTGCCCGCAGTGCAGGATCACCTTCACACAGAGGCCCGTGCTCCGGCCCAATGCCACCCTGACCAAAGTGGCCGAGAAGATCAAGAAGACGGGCCTGAACCTTAACCTGCCTTCTGGATCCGCAAGCAATGGAAGCTTCGCCGGCCCCTCTGACGTCCCGTGCGACTTCTGCACAGGCAAGAAGCTCAAAGCAGTCAAGTCATGCCTCAACTGCCTGGCCTCGTACTGCGAGAAGCACCTGAAGCCCCACTACGAGTCAGCTACCTTCAAGAGGCACAAGCTGGTGGACGAGCTGGGCAACCTGGACAGGAAGATTTGCCCACAGCACCAAAAGAGCCTGGAGCTCTTCTGCCGCACCGACCAGATGTGTATCTGTGCCATCTGCACTGTCAGCGAGCACAAGGGACATGATATAGTGTCTGCTGAAGCAGAGAGGAGCGAGAAACAGGTGAGGAATGCAGAGTGAAACTCAGGGATTCGGGCACAAAACGTTTACCGAGAAACACAGGAGCGGTTTATTAACTATCACAACTATTAAGGTGTGACTATGGGCTTAACCCCTAAACTGTAGGCTTATTATTCAGTAATGAATTAGAAGACATATTATTCAGTGTCTAGTGCGAACTGGTTTGTTCCAGTACTGAGACA
Organism: Alestes dentex; assembly: GCA_037576975.1. Taxonomy (NCBI): domain Eukaryota; kingdom Metazoa; phylum Chordata; class Actinopteri; order Characiformes; family Alestidae; genus Alestes; species Alestes dentex. The sequence goes on from JBBIGA010000083.1 coordinate 10,418,012, forward strand.
TAAATGACAAGTATGTAAGTTATATATGGTTATAAGAATCCTTTAAAATAGGGGGCAAAAGGTTAGGAGAGCTTTATCATGTCTAATAAGATTTGTTAAGGTATCCTATATTTATCTAAGGCTTGTCTTAAATTTGGCCTTTTTGTGCGTAAAGTCTGGACGACACAGTGACTATTTGGTCAAACCAGTCCAATGGTATCCAAAGCATGTACAATCGAGTACAGTTGTTCAAAAAAAATGATCAAAATGTAGCTAGGTGGGAGAAGGAGATGATGAAACCAGATGTACAGACGAAAGGCTGAACTACTGGAACAAAAGTCACAGAGACTCACCCCCCAGATAAAGCTATCACACCCTGGTGGACAGCCTGAAACCACACAGGGAGTGTCCTTACAGTAAGTTAGGCAAAGGTTGTGAACTGAGTGTGTTTTGCTCTGGAAATGTTTTGTGCTTCTTTTTTTCTGAGAAGAATAGTTCTGGAAATGAGTAATATGGGACAGGGAAGGGGTTGTCAGGGAGAGGTAAAGGGAGAGGCAGATCCCACAGATAAAGGAATGTGAGTTTGAGGGGATCAGGCGGGAGCTTACACACCCCACCAACCCCCCACGCTATCAGAGAGATTTTTTTGTACTTTGACCCCCTGCTACACAGCGAAAGCCAGCACCCACCTCCGCAGCCACGCACCACTGGGAGATGTACGAATTGCGGATGACCACCTCCCTCCGCTGAAATCTTATTCCATTAACTGTGCTCTATGTGGTGGCCTAGAAGGCAGCTATAGGCGGGGACCATGGGAACCGTTGAAGAAGAGAGTAAAAACTATAAATAGGCGAACTTGGGACATTTTCAAAGGACGGGTCTTTATTGGGATAAGAAACATGAAGACTTGATATGTTTTCACTGTCAGTCTTTGATGCTGTAATAATATTTTCTAGAGTTACATTATCAAAGGCTGGCAGTCGGGGCAGCATTGTTCTGATAAATCATGAGGAAACTGTAACGCTTAGTATGATCCTGTGCCAGAGCAGGAACCAGCAGGTACTAACTGCAAATGGTTTGTTTATTCTGCTGGGACCAGGGGGACCTTATCCCAGATTTAAGACCCCCTGTTTTTCGTTTCTCTCTCTCTTTCTCTCTCTCTCTCTCTCTCTCTCTCTCACACACACACACACACACACACACACACA
>JBBIGA010000083.1:10444675-10479466 GCA_037576975.1 Alestes dentex
TTTTTATATATATATATATATATATATATATATATATGTGTGTGTGTGTGTGTGTGTGTGTGTGTGTGTGTGTGTGTATAACTCTGGAAAAAATGAGAGACCACTGCAACAATGTTCAGTTTCTTACATTTTATCTTCTCTAAGTGCAAGTATTGAACTGAACAGCTTTGCCTTAGTTTTTAAGAACTGCTGACAATATTTCAAATAAAAATATTGTTCTTTAAAGCATAATTTTAAAGGAAATGACAAAACATCAAATTAAGAGAAATGATGCAGTGCTTACAGAACTTGAATGACTCAAAGAAGACAAATCTCTAGTTCACTCTTAAACAAAACAGCAATAATTACCTTTGACGTTCTTCTAGTAGTGTTTTACCGTCCAACTGGTCTCATTGCAAGAGGAGAGTGTCGATTACAGCAGTGTCTTTATACTTTTCCTCATTAAATAAGATGTGATTCAGATCACAGATCACTAATCAGTACCTCATAAAGCTGCATTCCTTGAGTAGGAATTTAACGGACACTGGCATGGAATGGTTGTCACTCATTGAGATGCTGATTTGAAAATAAATTGCAGTGGGCCCTTTTTTTTTCAGAGGTGTATATATATATATATAAATTAATGCTGGGCAATGATTTTTTTAATCGCAAGGAATCATATGGTTTTCTGTGATTATTCATGATTAATCGCATTGTTATGCGCAAAACTAAAGAATTAAGTCAAAAGTAGTGTATTGTGCACTTTTATTTTTAAAGTACTTCTGTATGAACAAAAGTACAATAACATTTAGTTGGCAAACGTTTTATTTAAATAAGGAGCTTTTTAACAGCAGTGTTCCCTTTAACAGTTACACAGCTGCAGTTCAAATATTCTAAATCTCAACTCAAACATTAATGTAATCAAACCAAATAGAAAACCAAAGCTACTTGCCACTACAGGGCATTCAAATATTTCTAAATCTCAACCTAAACATTAATGTAATCAAACCAAATAGAAAACCAAAGCTACTTGCCACTACAGGGCAGTCCCGAGCAAGGGGGGGGGTGGCATTATAGCTGTTACAAGGGGGGACACTCCATATTAATTCCATATTAAAGTCTATGTATCTGAGTGCAGTGTCATTAAAGTCCCTGATGGTGTAATAGTCGGGCGTCCCAATACTTTTGTTAATATAATATGGACAAAAGTAATGGGACGCCTGACTCCGCGAAACCCAGCCGAAACGCAGAGCTGCGTTCTTCACGCGCTCACGAGCCCGAAAAAGCAACGAACTTTCAAAATAAAAGGATTAAAAAAACCCCTGCGATAAAATAATTGTCGGCGTTAAGTACATAATGCGTTAACGCGATAATAACGCGTTAATAAAAGGCATTCCAGTGTCCTATTGCCCACTTTTCAGCATTGGTCATCATAAGGTGAAAAAGAAAACACATTTCTACCTCAAGCCTTTCTTACCATGAATTACCACTAGGGGGCTCTGTCACAGAAAAAACCTCAGCTGAAGGCCTTGGAGCTTGTGGCACTCATCCAGTTTAGTCCAGACATGGAAGCATACTTGTGTGATCTCTGTGTACAATATACACGAGGAAAATTATGTCTTAAGAAACACGTATATATTACACAGTATGTCAAAAAATGTAGGATCACCTAAAAGCCTGAGTTTTCTTTGTATTATTACAGATAAAAGTGTAATACATAGTGTCAGGAACTGCAGAAGCAAACCAATTTAAGATTAACTGACACTTTGGTGTGGTTTGCGTAAAGTGTGAGAGGATTTAGGCATGCAGTTTGCACAGCATAATTCAGTATAAACCCCCATTAACTACATTAGCCTTAAAGCTCCAGTCCCCACACGGAGCTCCTGCTCAGAGACAGAAAACAGGTGTAGGTAATATATAAATGCATTTATTATAATCGTTTTAACACAGTCCAGTACACATATCTTGCATTTCTGATGGGACAGACGTAATCCAGTAAAACAAAGACAAATGACTGGGAGAGTAATGTGAGAATTCCTGACTTCCGTGCACATCATTCTGCACATCTGATGTGCAAGACACTCGACACCAAAATATCTTGCACCCGCGGAAACTCAAACTGCCGTTTGGTTATTTCAGCAGAAAGCAGCATAACTTTATCTAATTTCAGAGAAACATTTTTGAAGACATATTTTTTTAAGGCATGCATGCTGCATTTGCAGATGAAGTGAGGTGGCATCAGTGCAGAAAAAAAAAAAAAATCACATAGAAATCAATGCTTCAGTCAATAAATCTAGTCATAATGGAAATTAAATGCGGCGTTGGCATCATCTCTCATAATGGACATGACACTGCACACATGGTTAATCACACACAGTATGAAATTGCAGAGCCTGGAATACAGTGCTGCCATTTGGAAAAGACTGACAATTATTAGAAATACAATGGATAAGAGAATAAGAGAAAATAACACGCGCTAGGCACCGAACAATACTATTGCTATTAGAACTCTCTGCTCTAGACATTTTATAACATAACACGTTCATTTACCTCTTAAACTGTGCAAGACTACATTTCTGATTACAAATGGTTTCCAACACTCTACCCCTGATCAAGAACACTAAAGAATAGGGTTAACAGTAGTAATCTGGTAGCTGAGAAGTATCCCTACAGTAACAGTAATAATATACTGCTTGATGAAATTTCACGGCTGAAACATTGTTATTATAGGCATCCAAAGAGTGATTCCAATTCTAAAGCATTATCCTGATTCTAGAAAAGATCTTAAAAAATAAAGGAGCCACAAAAGGGTCACTGAGTGGTGCTACCGAAGAACCAATTTTGGTTCTGGCAAGAACCATGATTAAAAAATGACATTTCTTAGACGTCAAGCTTTTTAAGTTTTAAAAAGGTCACAAGGTCTCAGTCACATATTTCATTGACAGAATCTTGTGGTATAGCTCGAAGAATCCTTCATAACACTCCTCTGAAGGCCAATATTCATAAGGCTGCATTACATGTACATAAACCTTCTGTGACAACTGACATAAACCTGCATAACGGCTTAAACACAGCTTTATCTAACGAGAGTCAGCTGTGATAATATTTTCTGGTGTCAACATGGACTAAAGCGACCTTCAGAACAACTGACACTTGTTGGAATGAGCCTTTTTAAATGGTTGTGTACATTTGCAGCAGGTGTCATGAAAATCTTATGTGTCATGAAGCCCTATGAATGCCGGCCTTCAGTGAAGTGTTATGAAGGGTTCTTCGAGTGATCCCACAATAGAGTTTTGTCAATGAGATGCATTATCTGACAATAATAAATCTTGCTCACATTTACGGCATTTAGCAGATGCTTTTATTCAAAGTGACTTCCATTCCCTACCTACAGGGGGCACTCTTCCTGGAGCAACTTGGGGTTAAGGGTCTTGCTCAGGAACCCAGCGGTGGTCTGCTGAAGATAGGATTCGAACCCATGACCTCTTGGTCCAGAGGCAAGTATCCTACCCACTAGGTGACCACCACCCCACTCACTCACTTTCTGTAACCGCATATTCCTCACCAGGGTCGCAGGTACCCGGCACCTATCCCGGGGTCAACGGGCGCGAGGCAGGGGCTCACCCTGGGCAGGACACCAGCCCATCACAGGGTGCACACACCATTCACTCACACACTCACACCGACAGTCAATTTAGAATCCCCAATTCACCTGACATGCAAGTCTTTGGACTGTGGGAGAAACTGGAGACCCCAGAAGAAACCCACACCACCACAAGGAAAACATGCAAACTCGAACCCCCAACCCCGGAGGGTTCGAACCCCTAACCCTGGAGGCCTGAGGGAAACAGCACTACCCACTGCACCACTGTGGGGCCCCCGAAGAAATCTCAGTTTGCAACCATGGCTCTTTAGGAAAACAGCAGTGGTTTCTCTCTACCACCACTCAAAGAAGCCCTTGTGGAGCCGTTATTTTTAAGATCTGCCTGGGCACGAATACTGGATCAACATCCTCACAATGGGTCCTACCCTGAATCCATTAGGATACATTCATCTCTCTCCTCACTCATTTATTGCACACTGGCCCTCAGAGACGACCCTTAAAGCTCTGTGCGAGTCAGCAGCAGAATAAGATTGTTCTAGAATAAGAGCAATCATGATTTTACAGTAATGTGTTGGTCCAGCTGAATACATAGCAGAGGTGTGTTGCTTCAGTCGAACTAAATCCTAGGTGTCAGTCCAGTTCAACTCTGTGTTATTTGTAATGTGTTACTTTAGTTGAACTCAATGCTAGCTGTGTTAGTTCAATTCAGTGTTAGCTGTAAATATGTTACTTCAGTTGAACTGAATGCTGTCAGTAATGTGTTGGTCTGGTAATAGGATAACTGAACCCAGCGCTAACAGCAATGTGTTAGTGCAGTTAAACTTAATGTCACCAGTCATGTGTCAGTCCAAATCAACTCAGTGCTAGCAGCGCAGTTAAGCCAAATGCTAAGAGCGCCGTGTAAGTCTAGAAAAATCTAACACAGTGGTCACCAACCCTGGTCCTGGAGATCTACCTTCCTAAGTCAACATAAGTCTACACTGGCTAATGAACTTCTTCAGAAGTCTCTGATTGACTGGAGTGTTAAGTAAGATGAAGGGGGCAAAGTTAGATCTCCAGGTGGAAGGTTGGTGACCACTGGTCTGACAGAACCCAATGCTAGCAATACTGTGTTATTCCAGTTGAACTCAATTATAACAGTAACTAAATTCTAGCAGCAATGTGTTGGTCCAGTTAAACACAATGGGAGTAGTAATGTGTTAGCCCGATTCAACTCATTGGCAGCAGTAATGTGTTAAGCCAACTGAACGCCAAGCTAGCTGTAATGGAGAAACTGTTTCATTCTCATTCTCTGCTTTTGGTATCTAAAACCTTTTATTTATGGAGATTTTTTTTTTTTTTTTTGCCTGATTAGGATAAAGCTAAAGCAACACACAGCGAAACTTGAATATCTAGTAAGGAAATGAAATAAAGCTGGACAGAGTATATACTCTTAGAGTAATTCATGAGGAACATGAATTCCTACACACCTTTTTTGTTTTTTTTTGTTTTTTTTTTTGATTCCAGAATCACCATGCGAGTTACATTTACACTTCCGTTTCTAGCATTGCACATCATATTCATATAAAAATAAAACTAAATACAAACAAATCTCAAAAAAGGTCATTTCTGCGTACAGCATTGCACATCTACCTTCGTTGGGTATATACTTGGGTTATTATAATTCCGTATATGAGCAGACATACCACGTGGCAGGAATCGAAAACATTTTCAGAGTAACATCAAGTCCGTCATAAAGTAAAATGTATGCATTGCATTGCAGTATTGAGGAGGCTGACTAACATGTAAAAGCAGTTAATAATTCAGTGAACAGGGAGGTGCTCGTAATAAGCATGGATGTCAATCAAGGAGTTTACAATAAACTGTACAATTAAGGAGGCACATAATGTCCTTCCAGCGTTTCGGGTGTCCGACAACAGGGGTTTCAGACGGTCCAGGTCGCGCCTCAGTTCAGCGAATAACAGGGTTGACTGCAAAAAGTATGCAGACTAGATTGCATGAGCTCCATTTCAGCGAGTGGAGGTGAAACAGTCTGAAATGAAGCGAAGAGGTGCAGACCCAGAGGAGTCCCAGTTACAAACGGACATACATGTATTCACACACTGTGGAAAGGACTAAGAACGCACTTCTTCCTTCTCCAAACACGAAAGCTTAGCTGACAGCAGACGTTCCTAATACTGGAGGTTAAGGTCAAGAAGGTTCCACTGACATCTTGTTTTTTTTTTCTCAACATTGAAATGAAAGGAAACTCATATCTCCTAACATCTTCTCCACTGTAGGCAGCCAGTCATTTCTTTGCATACTTAGATAGTATAATACTTTGCTGTCTAGTGATCCATCCAGCTATAAAAAAAAATAATAATAAATCACTGAATGGCCTTCACGCTCTCCAAAAGTCAGATGAATTCAAAGAGTGGCAGTCGACAAAATACAAGGTGACAGCACAGATATAATCATTGCTGAAGTTGCTGTTCATCTAAAAGAGTTCACCCAGCAACCTACACCCCATTTCGTCCATGAGTGGATAAAGAGATTACAGGCAGCTCAGATCAAGAGCACTTGATGCAGTCCCTTGTCTTATATGTAAGCCGTGGAAGGAAACCGATGTAGATCCCTTGTCCAGAGTAGACAGACTTGTGATGAGGGGTGAGTGTCCCCACAGTAGGTCAAGGTGAGAGAAGTGGTGTAAAAACATACGTGATTGCTTCATCTGTAGATGCTTGATGGTTCCTAGGAAGACTACGTTGGTGAAAAGATAAGATGGAACTGCAGAAATGCTGGTTAGACTTTTCTCACAGTCTGTGATATCCAGACGAAGGACGATACGTTGCAGGGCAACTGTGCCTGTGTGTGTAACCTGAAATCAGAGTCCCCCCCTGTGAGTCCTTAGTTTCCCCCAGCGTTTCGAAAATGCTGGAAATGGAGCCCAGAGGGCTCAGATTGGAATGGTTTTGAGGGACCTTTTTTCGTTTGGCTGTTTGACAGGCACTAATTCTGTCTGGAGTTACCTTAGGCGGTCCACGTTAGGACAGTCCGTATGCTATACAGGGCTAGTGAGGGATTGTCGGTTTGCGCAGCTTCGCTGAGCTCCATTCAGATCCGTCATGCTAGTTACATTAGGATTTTGGACATCATTTTACAGTTAATCTTTACAATGACACTGCATGGAATAAGTCTGAAAACATAAAGAAAAATGAACATGAATCGGCATTAAAAAAGATCTCAGATTTGAATGGCAGCTATTGACCCTTCGCTCTTACGCCTGGAGATTGCTCTCACATTTGTTCGAAATGAGCTAAAGTTGCGATTCTTCAAGTAATCAAAACCTAAGAGGAATGGTCATGTGCAAAACAACACAAAATCAATGCATTGATTTGAGAGGTCGGTGAACGGGTTTGCCTCCACTGCGTAAGTAATTTGATTTAAGTTGGTCTATGTGTGTTTGTGCAAGCTAAAACAAGTATGGTGGTTGTAGTCTGCAGTAGTGTGGTACTTGACTTTGAGCTCCTAACGTTCCGACTTGACTTTGTAACGCAAAACCAGGTAGGTGGCGAGCCGGAGGATCAAGAAGAAGACCCCTAGCACCATAAAGTCCACATAGAGCTTTGCGTCCTCCACATCCAGCAGCTGGAGCACCTCTTCAGGCTTCTGGAACTTACACACCATGCCTGGGCACTCCAGCTCAGATCGGTTCATACCATAGATGGACAGAATGACGCCCTCAAACCCATACCTGTGGAACCCAGGGAAAAACAGTGTTAGTGTTTTGTAGTCACTACTGATGATGTTCAGAACGGTAAAAAGAACGGCTAACAATGTTAAGGCCTCATTCAGTATGACTGAGAGTCAATCAAGGTTTTGAACCCTCCTTCGGATTCCCTTTGAGGGTTTTGAAGCTGGTAGGAATTTGATGTTTTTAATGGTGGACTGGTACCACAATTTCACAATTTTACTCCTAGAAGCCAATTTTTATCAGATGGCTCGTGTAGGTTGTGCAGTTTACAAGTGGTTTAAAAAGGCTATGTGATGTCTGCGTGTAGCAACTGTCTATTTGTTGGCCCTATCTCCAGAAGATCAGAATTTTAGTCCATGGCCAGGAATCCAAGAGAGCACCATTGGCTTTGCTCTCTCTCTGGTAGGCTAGTATGTTTCTCTCTCTCTCTCTCTCTCTCACTCAACACAAAGACAGACATCACGTGTGTCTGATAACTGTCAGAATTGGCGGTTAGCGTTCTCTTCTAAGTGTTATAATTATGTTACATTAAAGGTGGTTTGAAAAGACGCAGTGGAGCTTCACGTGATTTAGAGGAAACGTGAGCTAGCCTTCACCCTCCCAGTGTTGGTGCTGTCGTGTTTGGGTGGAGTTGAACATGACAAAAATTGGGGGGGGACATCAAGGAAATCCCCATAAATCTTTACATATACAGATGCATAATACAGAATTAGATTAATGTCAAACATTTTGAATGCAATTTTTCTTAAACAAAAATGAATAAACTAAAAAAACAAAAGCTCAAAAACAAAAGCTGGGAACAGGATTCCAAATAAATGCCCCTCTTTGTTTACAGTATTCTTAGTTTTGGTTTAGCAGATCTTAGTTTTAGCAGATCTTACTTTAGCTGAAACCATGCTTTGCTTGCTTGCCTGTTTTATGTTACTAATGCGATCAGTGAGAGGGGCTTATTGTGGCTCGTCCTCATTGGCTGCTAAGATTTATAGTGAAAGCCCATTTGCCCACAGGTAACAGTTTCTCTGTTCTCACGACAGCCCCTATATGAAGACGAAGCCACAGAATCAGCCTGTTTTGAATTCATCTTGGGTGTGAACTCATACAGCAATTTACACTATGATAATACACTGACATGATAATTTACACTGACATGATAATAAGTGTTGTCACTGCAGATAGTCTGTAGCACATTTCCTGGAGTGGAAGATGTGGGGGAAATGATTAATTGTTCTGCTGTTTCTGGCTGTCACAAAGCCTCCTAATCATCCAGACATCTGATCGGAGCAGTTACACTCGAAGAGAGCAACCAGTTAAAACAGGAGTCATTTCTATAAATCAGTCTCAAAATTTAAAAAAAACAACAACATCCTTTTAAAATAAAGGAGATACAATAAGGATGAAAACTAGTGTAAAATGGAACTGTTACTGTTTTTGGTACATAAAATCACACAAAAGTTGAATGTCAAATGCAACCATAAATGAGGAAAATGTGGAGTGTGGATCATTTTACTGTACAAATACATTTGTCATTATAACGTCTGTCACTGACCTGACGTAGGAGACATAGGAGCTCCACTGCAGGTATTTGGGGATGGTGTCGAAGTTGACGAAGAATCCCGAGAATAAGAGGACTGGAATGGCTGTGACTGGGCCTACAAACGTGGCTACCTAGGGAGACGCAGAGGAGGAAAATGCAGAGCTCAGGAAACATGACCCAGAGTGACAAAGTAGGTGGAACAGGGCAGAGCCGAGGCTGTTTATTAATTCATGATAAACAGTGACAACGGTGAGTGCCAGAGAAATGTGCACATTACTAATACTACGGTTACTATGTACAACGGAATTACACACAGCTATCATAGTACATAGCATGTGCGTCGTCGCCATTCAATCAGAGGGGGACGTGTCCCCTTCACATTTCATAATTATTCGTTTGGACCCCCCCCCACACACACACATTTAACATAAATAATTAGTTCACCCAGCGCTGTTGAATCTTGAATCCTTCGCGAAAGAATCCAATCCACTTAGTCGATAGAAGAACACACACACCACTGGAAATCCGAGCAGCCTGTCTGTGCTCTGACGATTCACTTCACTTGCATGCGGTGAGTTGGAGGTAAACCCGAGCGGATTTCCAGTGGTGTGTGTGTTTTCTCCTATCGATTACTGGAGTGCATTCTTTCGCAAAAGATTCAAGATTCAAAATTCAAGATTTAACAGGGGTTTCCAAACACCCCCGACCCCTAAAAGGACGAGACTTTGCACGCACGTAGCAACCCCGCCCCCACCCAAACCCTGCCTCCTCGCTCAAGCCCACGCGTAGACCCATGCGCCCCCCTCACATTAAAAATGCTCCTGACGCCCCTGGTACATAGTGAAAGCATGTGAAGTTGCAATTAAGAATTATTTTCAACTTTCATTTTTTTTTAAGGATGTATGTGTGAAATACCTGTAGTGAGGTTGAAGCAGCTCCAATGAGAAGCCCCAGAGACTGAGCCACCAGGGCTGTAGAGGTGGACAAAGCCATGAAGAGCAGATACCTCCCAGCTTCAGGAGGCTGCTCTGTCATCCAGTACACTATACTACAGTACATTATGGGACATATGACCTGAAAATGAGAAAAGGAAATAGAATATGTTTTATTTCCACTTACATTCATATTGATATTAAAGGAATAGTTCAGCCAAAAAACAAATGACAATAAATTATTCCCCATAGCTGTCAATCAACACACATTTGGAGTCTGAAGTTTGCCTCTTGTACACTGGAGCTATGAAGCTAGTGTCATTTAGAAGGTACCCCTACCAATCAGCAGTACGCTACCTGCAGGCCTATACCAACACACACTTGCCTCAAAGTGTGTTCAGTACTCACAAACAGACTTGCTTATGCGTGGAGTCCAAAATTCGTTTCTTTACAGTTTTACACAGTGGTTTACGAGGCTAATTATGAGTGGAGTTATGAGGCTAATGTAATCAACGTTATTATTAACCTTTAGAACACGAGCGGCATGGATCCGTGTAGGCAGCGCAACAAGTGGTAAATTGCTGTCATATGGCAAAACAACTCCTTATAAGTTTCCCCAGTAAAATAATGTAATAATTATTACTGCTACTGGGCTTTTCAAATTGACGTCTATGCAAACGTCCATGAAAAACAAAAATGTCCAAAGTTCTTTTATTTTAGGTCTTAGACAGAACAGAAAAAAACACAAGATTCAGGAGAACTTTCAGGATAGTCTCGTCCCACAAGTGGGTGGGGTAAACCCACAGTGGGAGGGGTCCGGAGAGCGTCTGAGCGGCGGCACGCCAAGCGAAACGCCAGTTTCAGACTGTTTTACACCGTTTTTATTAGTTGAAATTAGATTTTACTAACGTGCTGAGCGCTAAGGATTTATTTCATCACCTTAAAAACCATTAATAAGCAAACTGTTTAGCAAGCATAACTGTCTACATTCATCTACACTGTCTCATCTCAGATCTTGCAGGTTACTGATATTACTTTGTCTTCTCCTTCAGTTTATGCCTTTATTACTTTTACATCGTCCATAAACTCATCATTAGGGGAGTGTGTTTGTACAACGAGTGCTTGAAGCTTATATCCACTAATCAGCATCGTGCAACCTGCAAGTGGGAAACAACCCACGCTTGAGATTTGTTACGAAATCTCAAATAAAATTGCTTCGGACATTCTATGGCATACCGTCGTCTATAAAACTGGACAAAGAACACCATATAGCTAAAATAGTAGCAATATTCATCTTGAATTCTGACCTTCATAAATAGAAGTGTGGGCAAAGGTAATGAGGCACACCCTTGAACAAGGGGCTGTCCCCACACACTGCTCCCTGGTCGCTGCATAACTGGCTACTCACTGCTTCACTTGGTGAATTGGTTAAATGGAGAGAACATTTTCACATTGTTCACACTGTGTGCTGTGGTGAGCCAGACCTTCTCGTCCAACATCAGTGCCTGACCTCATAAATGCTCTACAGAATTAACGGGCACAAATTCCCACAAAAACATTCTAAAATCTTATGAAAACCCTTCCAAGAAGAGTGGAAGCTGTTACAGCTGCAAAGAGGGGACCAACTCCATATTAAAGTCTATGTATTTGAATACAATGTCATTGAAGTCCCTGTTGGTGTAATGGTCAGGCGTCCCAATACTTTTGTCCATATAGTGTATGTTTGAAACAACCTGTCTGAGATCAAATAACGAATTTTGCAAACTGGATTTTTTTTGACAAGCAATTCTTTTCAGTGTACCTCAAATGTAGCAACCAATTTAAAATCTGAGGCAGTTAACAGTATTACCACCGTACCTGAAATGGAATGTCAGCCATGGTCTTGGCTAAGTAGTAAGCCTTCAAGCTGTACCAGTAGTTCAGATGCTCCCTCATAAACACTGACATCTCCAGAGGAACTGGGAAAGTAGCACAACATTGCTCTACTGATCAAATTCTTGTACTATTTTTTTACATCCAATCTAACCTACAGTTGTTCTTGAAGTCTCAAAAGATTCAGTTATGTTAACGTCACAAACACACAAAAACACAAGCTCTAACACACAAACTGCGCAGAACAAACAAGCAGTTCTTTATAACAGTAAAAAAACAGTTTTTTTTTCCTTCAATGGTACACGCAGTCTCTTACATGTGAGGATGGTGGGCATGAGTGCAGCAAACATGAGAAACAGCATGGAGAAGAAGAGGAAGCCAGTGTTGTTGAAAACTTTGCTGGCGTCGTTCCCGATGTTCAGGTACAGCAGTCCAATCAGAACGCCAATACATAGGTGCGACATGACCCTCAGGTGGGTCAACACCTGCACACACACAAATGTAAATCCTCAGACACAGCATCAGTCACCTCTTTTCTTCAACAGGCTGCGAGTCACCATAAAACCCTGTACATTTTTGTAACTGTACATTCTTTTTTCTTTAGTACACTTGAGGTCATTTAAATCATAAAAAATGTACATCTTGAAGTGTTATTTTTAGGCCCTCGAAAAAATGGCCGCATCTAGATAGCGACGTTAATCAAGAAAGCAAAGGTTTATGAATGGACTGTACGTAATTGGGCGAAGCCAGTGAATGCAATAGTGCAAAAAAGAAATAATGATAACTGGAAACACCCATGTGGTCTTCTGCCCTCCAAACCCCCTTCCTCTCCATAACTCTTGATGCTAGAAAATGAGTCAGTGTTTGGGAATACTATGTAAAGCGACCTTGGGTTTGTGAAAGGCGCTATATAAATGTAACCTATTATTATTATTATTACTGTACATTTTCTTATCGGTGAGATTTTTAGACAATTCCTCAATAAATGTTGTGACAAAAAAAAAAACAACAAAGTAGTAACAGTCTCAATTTTTGGCATCGAGACTCCGAATTCTGGATCTTTTCTTAAGATCTCACACTGCAAAGAAACCAAACGGCAGTGAGTGGCCAACCAGGACGTCTAGGACAAACTTGTATTTTATCTTTTGTATTCTCTCTGCGATACGTCTTCTCTGATTGAGTCATATCTCGGCCTACCGAGGGGACATTGGCTGTGCAGCCCACTGCTCCGCCTATTTATTTATTTATTTTTTTTAACAGAGCAAATCGCGGCAGACTGAGCATCAGCATTTTCTCACTCCAAGATCGATCTGATACTGCTCCATCTCACAGGCGTCAGCTCAGTTACTGACATGCTCGAGACATTTGCACTGTATTGCAAGAGAACACAAATATAGACCATCTCTTAAGGAGGTTCATATAATTGCAGGGAAATGGTTCTGCAGAGACACTGTTTTAACCAAAACCCTTCCACAGGAAGAGACAGCCATCCTTGTAGTAAAATGCATAATGGGCTGCAACCAGAGTCTCGATGGGCTGAAGGGTAGTAAACAGAGGAAATACTTGAATGCTCTGAACAAACTGTGATCATGGATCTTCATAAAATACATAAACTGCATTGTTTTTTTACTTAAGTACCGAGAAAGACCCTCATTTTCATGGAAAATAGGATCCTTAGGCACTAAAAATTGAACCACCATAACAAAAAACTCACCATATCTCTGCATATAGTGATGAAGGTTCTTTCGAAGAGGATGCAGAACTGCGTAAGGGTGCTGGTGGCAAAAGTGTGTTTCTCAACGTATCCTGTATCCTGCACAAAACACAAAATTAAAGAGGTTAAGAGGTGGCTAAGAGAGTCAGACGCATACCTGTTTGCTGCATTTGCTGTGTTTGTGCACGCGTTAAGTTCGACAACAAATGTAGGATCACTTAATACCAAAACAACATCTCGTACAACATAGCCGCTCTGATTTTCCTCTTACATTTCTTTACTATCATTTTTAACATTCATCAGATTTCAAGTGAACAAAATCATTCAAATGATTAATTCTGAGTATGGCTTTATTCTATATGGAGGACCAAGCATGCCACATCACATTTACAGCATTGAGCAAATGCATTTATCCAAAGCGACTTCCATTCCCTCACTACAGGGGGCAGTCTCCCTGGAGCTCCCTGGGGTTAAGGGTCTTGCTCAGAAACCCAGTGGTGGTTTGCTGAAGGTAGGATTCGAACCCATGACCTCTTGGTCCCGAGGCAAGTATCCTACCCACTAGGCCACCGCCACAAACCCGCAAGCAAACACACAATCAAATAAATAAAACATGCAAAATATTTACAAAATAATTGCTGCGTAGAAGAAATCAATAAATAGACACTGCATGTAAAACATGTGCCTTATATTTCCTAAACATTACAACACTCTCGGCTGTAACATTCGGATCCACCATCCGTCAAGTCACGAGTGTTACTGAGTAAAACTCTTCAACTTTGTGCGTCCCTAGGCAGGGCACGTCAACATTTTTCGCTATTTAAATCACGAACTGAACGGATCAGTCGTGTGTTTGCCACTCACATTGCTACACTGAGTGGGGCAGGATGACGTGGGGTCACTTTTGTCACTAGAGTTCTTCTTATCCCCTTCTGAACACAGGCCACCTTGCACGGCCTCAAACAGCACAGGGTTCAAGTCTCCATACTCTCCTGATGCCACCTCGATTACTGCGAAACGGCAAAAGAACATAAGCTGCTGTTCTTCGTTGTTCCTACACAGCCGTTATACAGCCTTGTAGAAACAACATATAAACAGAAAATACAGGTTAACCAAATAACGCAAATGACAGATTACACATATTATTGCTCTGCAAAACACATGTTAATCTTTATAATACTCTTATTACTTATTAATTTACTCTACACATTAGTCTTAATTTCAGCTGTGAAACGAACCACCACAAAGAACACCTCTGTGGTCCGGTATTTTTAGAACATTGTATTCATTACCTCTGTATGCATTTTCCAGATAGGCAAATAAGCAAATATCCACTCCTTTACATCAATATAAACCCAAAGGAATCTACAAAGGCTGTTCCCCAGGTTTACTTCTCTCTCTCTCTCTCTTTCTCTCTCTCACACACACACAATGGACGTACTGAAGTCTGCAGGATTGTGGTAAGTGGGGCAGTGGAGGCCGAGGTTCTTCAAATACGGGATGAGGTACGGAACTGTGCCCTTATATATGCACTGCCCTTGACTCAGAATGTACAGCTACAACAGGGAACAGAAAGAGTAGGAGAGATATTAGTAGAGACGTAAACTAGATCATGTTACATTGTTTTCGGAATAGAGTTGGAGAGTTTAGATTAGAGTTTCATTGTCTGTGTTGTCCTTGAAATCGTAACATGCTACTAATAGGCATGTTGGACCATGTTTTAGACACAGCCTACCAGTAACCCCGGTTTTACTGGTTAACCCTTGTCCCAGTGGTTAACTCTAGGCACAGTGTTTAACTCTAGTCCCTTAGTTAACCCCACTTCCAGTGTTTAACCCCAGTCCTGTTAGTTACCACCAGTCTGAGTGGTTCATTCTTGCAGTTAACCCTTGTTTACTCAATGTGCACTGACTAACCCAAGCCCCACCACTGAAACCCCAGTACTACCAATTAACTCTATTTCTATTGTTTAACACTGAACCACTTAACCCTAGTCCCTTTTTAAAAGTCTTCCAGTTACCCCATATCCTGTTGCCTAACCCAAGTCCTACCACATACCCACAGTCCCAGTTGTTAACCCTAGTTTCACTGGTGACTTCTAGTCCCATTAGCTAACCCTAGTTTTCCAGGTTCATCTCTAATCCTATTAATTTCAGTAGTTATTCTGAATATTTGGCTCTAGTCCCATTAGGTTTTGTCTGGACCCCTTGGTTAACCCTAGTCCCACCAGTCAATCCACAGATCCAGTGTGATATTCAACCAGCCATAACCTCCATCGAGTTGGCTTTAAGAGCCAGTCTTGGGTTAAAAGATGAAGCCCAGTCACAGACTATATTTTCCTTCACAATGTCATGTAGTCCAGTACTAAGTTTAATCCCTGTCTGGGAAACCGCAAAAAAGGTTCACATTACCAGATTTATCAAATAAGACCTAAATCAGTTATACATTTGATGTAATTTTGACAAATTAACGAGACTCAAATGACCGGTTAGTAGTGAATTCATTACTATTGGGTGGTACCTTGTCAAACATCTCGAAGAGTTTAGCACTGGGCTGGTGGATGGTACAGATGATTGTTCTTCCTCCCTGAGCAAGAGACTTCATCAGAGAAACCACCTGGAAACATGACGCGCTATCCAGACCACTGGCATACACACACACACACACACACAAACATGGACATGAATACTAATAAGATTGGTAGAATGTTAAAAGGGTCATCATTTTACCCGCTAAAGGCCAATGTAGCTGCAGGTTAACATTGCAGCAAGTAAAATCACGTGAGTTCCCGATTCTAGAAATGAAAAAACCTGCATCTGCCCTGGCTCTCTGTGGATAAGACTGGTGACCTCTGCAAAACACCATAAATATATTTTATATGTGCAAAAAACATATAAAATAGCACTTCATACTGTCATTTTAATTTTCCATTAATAGACTATGCTAAAAACAGTTAAGCACCTGGTTGGCTCATCGAAGAACATGACGGGCGGGTTGTTGACCAGCTCCAAAGCGATTGCCAGTCTCTTGCACTGACCTCCAGAGAGAGAGTGTGTTCGAGTATGTGCACACTCCTGCAGGCCTAGAGCTGTAAGGATCTCATTCACCTGTCATACAAACACACACATAGCCTTTAATAGTCCCAATAAAACTAAAACAAGCAGCATAAAAAGAACCCATTTCTGTAACAGTCATTGCAAACATTAGGAACACCAAGCTCTTCTTAAGGGGTCTTCTTAATCACAGCCATTTCCAAGCACTACCTCTAGTCCAACATCAGTGTCTGACCTCATAAATGCTCTACTGGATGACCGGAGCACTAATTCACACAGAAACTCTACCTCCTCAAACAAACCTGCAGAGAGAACGGCACTGGAAATACACTATATGGACAAAAGTACTGGGATGCCTGACCATTACACCAACCGGGACTATGATGACACTGCATTCAACAGTCCATCCCCCTTTGTAGCTATAACAGCTTCCACTCTTCTTGGACGGCTTTCCACAAGATTTCGGAGTTTCTGTGTGAATTTGTGCTCCATTAGGGCATATATGAGGTCAGACACTGATGTTGGACTAGGCCCTCTTACCTCCAGTGAAGGGCAATCTTAATGCTTCAGCAGACCAAGACAATTAGGACAACACCATGCTTCCAACTTTGTAGACACAGTTTGGGGAAAAACCTTTTCTATTGCAGCATGACTGTGCCCCAGTGCACAAAGCAAGCTCCATAAAGACACGGCTGGATGAGTTCGGTGTGGAAGAACTTGACTGACCCACACAGAGCCCTGACCTCAACCCCATCCAACACCTTTGGGATGAACTGGAACGGAGATTGTGAGCCAGGCCTTCTCGTCCAACATCAGTGTCTGACCTCATAAATGCTCTACAGAATGAATGGGCACAAGTTCCCACAGAAACTCCAAAATCTTGTGGAAAGCCTTCCAAGAAGAGTGGAAGCTGTTATAGCCACAAACAATATTAAAAATATATGTATTTGAATGCAATGTCATTAAAGTCCCTGTTGGTGTAATGCTCAGGCATCCCAGTACTTTTGTCCATATAGTGTTTCACCGTGTGGCCTGAACTGAGAGTTTCACTGACACAGCAGCAGTAATTAACGAAGGTGTTGTCAGAATTTTGAAAACGGTTTATTATGATAAATATTCCCAAGGATTGAACTGAGATTAATTCTATAACAGAAAAAAAGAATAAATTCACTAACTGGAATAGTGAGAGAGCAGTGCTGGGTAAAATATCCACAGCTTCACTCACCAGTTCCTTCTTCACTTCCGTGCTCTCGTTCAGCTTGAGATTGGCCGAAACCTGTAAGACGGTAGATATCAGCATGAGAGAGCTTGACTGTGTTTTATATAACAGTTTGAGGGGTCCAAGCACCAGGTCAGTTCTTTTATTGTAGTAAGATTTTTGTAGTAGGCAGGACAAAATGTTCAAAAATGTATATAGCTACGTGTGTGTGTGTGTGTTTGTGTGTGTGTGTGGTGTCTGAAAGTGTGTGCCAGACTAGATTTCTCACCATCATGGCCTCCCGAGTGGTGAGGTGTGGCAGCAGCATGTCATCCTGCATGATGTAACAGGACATCTTCCTGAAGGTGCGGAGGTCACGGGGTCGCCCGTTTACTAGAATCTGACCCTTCATGCCCGTTTCTCTGAGAAACAGAGAGAGAGAGAGAGAGAGAGAGAGAGGAAAAAAGAGAGATAAGAATTTGTACTGCCTGCGTTTTGAGTGGGCCTGCAATGTAACATTAGGTGTAGCTATGGAGGTGCATCTCAGTGCGATAGAAAAAAAAAGAAAGGAAGCAGTGAGGAAAGATGTATGAGAGGAGGCCAGAAGAGGAGGTCACAGAAGCGACAGACCAGAAAACAGAGGAGGAAAATAAAGAGGGACATAAAAGGAGAGATAAAACAGATGACAGAAGGAGAGGCCAGCTGTGTGGGGGGTGAGGATGTTTATGAAGCGATTAAGGGGGCAACAGGGACGAAGTCTACAGGTGCAGAGACCCTCAGGGAAATATGGACATGAATAGATGTATGAATACGTATTTTAAAATGGATTCAAAAGTATGATGTAATGGTGCAGCAAGTACACATACTGAGAGAAGGCCAAAATGGGCTAATAAATATTCATTCTTTTTCCGTCTCTCTTTCTCACCTGTACCCAGCAAGGATGTTCATGAGGGTGGACTTGCCAGCCCCCGAGGGCCCCATGATCCCGATCAGCTCTCGGCTGCAAAACTTCCCCGACAGACATTTCAGGAGGGCCTTACATCCTGTGCACAGACATTCAATAATGTTACAGACATTACTGTAGTGTTTTCAATATTATAAAACCCATGTGGCACATACTTGGGCACAAAGCTATAAAGCTGTAAAATATAAGACACTTTAGATGTACAGTAAAACCTGCTCATTCGTGGCTCCGGTCATTTGCGGATTTTTTCTAATAATTGTTCATGGAAACCCCCACAAAATTTGCGGAAACCGCACATTTCTTTTTGGAATATATCATTTTTCAGGCATTTCAGTGCTAAATTATTAAGAGAAATATAATTTACTAATTTTGTAACATGGATATTTATGTAATTTCAGCTACATTTCCATATAAAATATAACTGTACATTTTTTGGTACTGAAGAGAGAACACAAAGAAAGCACGTCTTGGGATGGTGAAATGCCGCTGTACTCAGAGGCGGGAGGTTTGAAAGTAGCCAATCCGAGAGCGTTAATCATTTCTCCTTGCTGCCGATTGGCTGCTGCCCTGTGATGCATCTCTGACAGACACAGTCCAGAATTCCTGCATCAGAACCCGCATTTTTGTTTTGTTCTTCTTAAAGCCCTGTATTTTTATTACTGTAAATTAAATTAATTTATTACTGTATTTTCCTGCTTATACCAAAGAAAATGACAGCGCATACCAAAGAAAACACGGTTGCATGAATTACAGTACAGTCTATACAGGGGTAACGTTGGTATTTTACATTCTAGCACTGCGGGAGACAGCAGTTCAGTGTAAACTGTACAGTACGGATATAGGTTTACCTTTACATTTTCGTTAAGGGTAAAGTATGAAGCTGAGTTTAAAATGAAGTCCAAGTGTTTTGGGAGCATATTTGGGGCATATTTAGGGTTTAACCTATAAAAACAGGCTTTTTTTTTTTTTTACCACATCACGTTAGCGGTTTTTCACTTTTCGCAGGTGCTCTTGGAACGTAACCCCCGCGATTGTCAGGGGTTTCCTGCATTTGGAATGAAGAGAGCTGTAGATATCACAATCCATAATAACTGAGAAAGCTGTTTCAATAATGATGTGTATAGTATATAAATTTAGTATACTAAATGATACTGAATACAGAATACTTTGCATTTCAAAAAGTTTTTCAACACAGTAACTGTCCTTTGCACTGTATGAAACGTTCATAATGACTATAATGAATAAAATACTCCAAGATTACTTGACCGAAAAATGCATATCTAAACATTTTGTTAAAATAGCCCACAAAAAATCCGGTGAAAACGTGCAAAGTTACTGAGCATTACATGTGCTTCAGTAACAAAACTAAATGTCATAAATAATGACAAAGACAGACTCGTTCTGTGATTTACATACTGTCAAAAAGTATTTCTCACAAAAGTCTGTCTGCTCTTTATACCAAATAAAATTGTTGTCATAATAATGTATAGCTGACTTATGTGTGCAAATTTGCTGTTTTCCTCTGTTTACAGTAACAAAATTAATGACAGGTTTTGGTGAAATATACTGGAATGAAAAGATTCCATTCACTTCTCAAGTCAGAGTGATAGTTGACAAATATATTACCAAAATCTACACAAATAGAGTGACAGTGAAAGTATATTTTGTTAATATACATAGTGGATTATAGTATAGTATTTATTGTCTGACAAGATGTTTCCACTTAAAGCATTTGAAATACTAAATAAAAAATATAAAAAATAATATTTGGAGCTTCTTCTTATACTACTACTACTACTACTAATAATAATAATAATAATAATAATAACAATAATAACTCCTAGCCACACAGGTAGTGTTGTTTTTAAAGAATATGAATTTACA
This sequence comes from Alestes dentex, assembly GCA_037576975.1. Lineage (NCBI taxonomy): Eukaryota > Metazoa > Chordata > Actinopteri > Characiformes > Alestidae > Alestes > Alestes dentex. Next base: position 10,465,143 of record JBBIGA010000083.1, read on the forward strand.
ATGTTTATGATATTATGAAAATTGATTCAAAGATTTTGAGCAGTACAGTACTGGCCTTATTCCGACACTTCCCGTATTCTGCTAGAAAGAAACGTGAACCTAGAAATGTTCTAATTTATCTGTGCAGATGATACCCATGACACATGGACACAGAGGATTCAGCTATTTCCTACTGCTCAAGTAATTATAATGTGATTTGCTGGTCCGTCCAAAAGCACCCCGAACTAAAGAGTGGGGAGTCACCTTCAGTTTCTGTAAACACAAGCCCTTAAACTTCCACGCAAGACACGGTGTCTGAAGATTCTTTAGTTTTGCTTCAGGGTTTTGCCATCAGGGATGGGCATGCTTCAGTCATCGCCTCAAACTGAACTTATTTAATACTACACTCAACAAGAGTAGATCTACCGGGACATATATTATCTCTTATTTTTTAATCAAATTCATTGTCTTTATTAGTTTATGCATTCCCTTTGCATCATTGTAGCATTGCTTTTGTTATTATTTTTGCAAAGCCCTTTCAAAAGCTGCCACATAAATAACTATGTATTATTATTATTATTTTATTTATTTATTTATTTTTATTATTATTACTACATCAAATTATTCTCATCATTATCTAACTATGCCACTTGGAGAATATAAAATAGATGACACTCCAGAGAAGTGAGCTACTTCTACAACGAACCACCCACTCGCTCCTTCAAACTCCCCTCTTTCCACGATTTGCAGTGTAAATCCAAACCCCGACAACATAAAACGGGGTCGCTTGTAATGGATGTTTGCTGGTTATGGCAGTTATTCACCCTAAATGGAAACAGTCATATGATGCTGGTGTTTTAAAGTGCTTTACAGACATGGAGAGTGGGAAAAGGCGCTCAGTTAGAGTGTATTATCCTGATTTTTATACACTGAGTGGTCCTTCAGGCTGTGTGTTTGCTTCTCTCACATTTTATAAAGCTTCACTCGTCTATAACGCTGACCATCTGCTTATACTGTGTGTTCTGCTATCATTTTCTGTCGAGGGGAGATTTCTCACGGTCATCACTACGGCCTGTGTGTCACACCGTTCAGCGAAAACCAACATTGTGTGACATACTGTTATTCTAGAAAACAGACACAAGGCAGGTTAGAAGATGGACGTTATCAGAGCTAAAAGTGGCACAAACGACTGAGATCAGTCCCCGGTGACGCCACAACCATCTGTGTCCCAGAGTGGTAAGATGACCCTCTCCCTCGTCTCAGTGAGATGTTGACTGTCTGTTAGATAACGTGACACATTTGGCAGTTAGTGTTCTCCTCCAAGTGTGTTGAGTTGACAATGAATTAATGGCAGTTTGAATAATGTAGTGGAAGGTTTGCATGTAGTAGCCTTCATTCTCCCAGCTTGGAAGCACCTTTAACCCATTCACCAAGTGAAGCAGTGAGCAGCCTGCGACGCAGCACCCCGGGGAGCAGTGTGAGGGGACGGTCTCTTACTCAAGCTTACCTTAGTGGTGGCACTAGCAGTCCTGGGATTCAAACTCACAACTTTCCAATCACAGGGCCAAATCCCTAACCACCAGGCCAGAAGCAAAGCTTGAAAACTGAGCGTGTCTTGGACTTTTCCCAAGAAACATCATACATTTCTTACCTCCTATACTCGCTTATCTCCTAACTGTTTTTCATGGTTTTATCTAATCAATACAATAACACCTTATGATATTCTCTATAGGCTGCCCCCTTTAGTTTTGCAATCAAATGAAACAGTCTGGGCCTCTTAAGCATTTCTACTTTGCTAATAATAAATGCAGAGAATTTGCTCAACCCATAAGCAGTGCTTTTTTATCATGTAGGGACTAAAAGAGAACTCTAAATCCAAAGAGGTTGAAGAACTGCACACATTACGGAAGAGTGAGTCATAGGTGTTGTGATAACGCCGCCGAACACTTCTCATAAGCCCCTCTCAGACAGAGGCTCTCACTGCCAGCAATGTCAGCCACCTTAATTAGGCTGAATGTGTGTGTTCTCTGCCCTGCACGTCTCTGCCTCTCTCATTGCTATTAAACATGCAGAGACAAAAAGAGAGGAAATGTGAGGCATACAGAGAGAGAGAGAGAGAGAGAGAGAGGCCCAGACCTCAGTCCCTCATACAGCCTTAAAAACTTCCTGTGTGTTGTGCTGCTGCATGTGGATGATTCAGCGGTACAGGGTGTGTGTGTGTGTGTGTGTGCGTGTGTGTGTGTGTGTGCGTGTGCTGCATACTGATGGCTCACCCCTGTGCTCCATGCCCTGCATTTTGATGCAGCTGATAAAGTCTAATAATATCTGTATTTAGGCTCTGGCTCAAGATGATGTCACTCGGTCTGACGTCTCCCAGACTACATTCATAAAAGCACTCGCTCTGTCTTTATATATATATATATATACTGTATACATATACTGTATACATATACTGTATACATATACATATATATATTTTGTGAATTAAGCAACTTTAAAGGGACAATCAGGCTACAATTAAGACATTAACTATCACTACATCTGTTGTAAACATACCTACTTGCACCCTATATCACTACTGCAGTGGTATGCAATGAGGGTTTTTTTTTTTTCTTTTGCCTGAAGCCAAGCCTAAAACACCTTCTGATGACACACTTTGAATCAGAATCAGAAAACTTTACTGATCCTGGAGGAAAGTATTTAAAAGGTGGGATGCTTGAAGGCGGGATGATTAATTTTTAGGGTGACTTTTTTATTTTTAAGGAAGAGAGAAGGTGTCACTGTTTACTTGTTTTCCACTTGATGGAAGGCAAATGGCTAACAATACTACTAGGAAATCACATAGTCTGAGGTTTGTCACATTAGATGGATCACAAGCTAAAAGCTATAGCTACAAAGGTAGCTGTAAACATCCTAACTATATGTTGAGGCAGCTGGCAGCATAGTAGTTTGGGAGTTGCCCCTGCGATCAGAAAGTAATAGGTTCAAATCCCAGGACCGCTAGTGGCACCACTGAGGTACCCTTGAGCAAGATACGGTCCACACACACTGCTCCCCTGGGCACTGCGTTGGTGGCAGCCCACTGATTCACTTGGTGAATGCGTTAAATAAAGAGAGAGAATTTCACACTGTGTGGTGTGTTCACATGTGCCACCTTCCTTTGAACTGTGTCAAACTGATGAGGCTGAGGGACATTATGATGGTTATGATATATTATGATATAAAGAATACAACATTCGACACCAATAAACATATTAAATTAATTTTTGACTCCAGTGGCCCTTTTGGGTGCACCCATTGACATGTGTTGCACACAAATAGATTATATAATCTCTATCACTGATCTCTAGTCATCATCTGTACAATGGCACTCTAGAACTTATAGAAAATGTATGTATGTATGTATGTATGTATGTATGTATGTATGTATGTATGTATGTACAGGGGGTCCTCGAGTTACAGCACAGATCCGTTCCTTCGACAGTGATGTAACCCGAATTTTGGGGTAAGTTGATACACACCCTAGTCTAAGTCACCTACCGATCCTAACACAGCTGTAAAATCATAAAAACACAACCAAGCCACAGAAAAAGGAAAAGGAACACTCCCTCACTCACATGCCGCGTTACTGCGCAACCAAACTACTTCGCCCACGTAGTCCATAAAAATGAGGCGAGGAGTGTAAGTCGATCGGGAGTGGGAGTGAGCATCATAAATTCGAAACTCTGTCGTATGTCTAGGCTGTCGTAACCTTAGGACCCCCTGTTTAGACTTTATCCATCTCTGAGGACGGACGGCACAATAGATAGTTCTCATACAAATACACTGAGAGATCTAATACACAGGTCTAAAGGCAGTCTGGTGCAGAGCAGCAGGGATCAGAATGACACCACAGCGCATAACAATACCTTCATTACCTGACATCACACACTCTCCATACTCCTACACTTTTTGAACATGAACACACACACACACACACACACACACATGCATGCACAGCAAGGACCAGGTACACAGCTGAGTGAAGTTAAAGGAACACATTCATTTAACAAGCATTTCCAAGTAAAATTAGCTCAGTGCCAGCAAGGAAACTGTCAGCCAGCACACTAGTCACATAGTCAGGGGACGTCATTAAAATAAAAAACCTTGATTTGGATGGCTGGATGAGTTGCTTAAAGGCGAACATGCAATCACAGCGGGGCTTAAAGTGATACTGCAGTGAACAAAAATCATCCTAACCAGTAAAGGCTTATGTGTCAGCAATGAACTTCCTCCAAACTGCATTATGTTGGAATCTCAAAAAAAAAACAAACCCAAAACTTACTCTTACCTCCATGCCTTCCTTACTTTTGCCTTAACTTCTGACTTTTCGCTGACAGGTGTTGTTTAGGTGTACTTAGCCTGCAGTAACGTGGTTGAATAGCGGACGTTGCTTTAAGTATAGCTCTACAAGTTTAAGGAACAGATGTGGACTACTTGAGCACTGATGTACGTCACTCTGGATAAGAGCCTCAACTAAATACCGTAAATTTCAACGCAAACAGACTCGCTCATGTAATTTCTGACTGATACCTAAGACGGACAAACGCACTGTAGTAGCTAGCTTTGAAGCTTTTTTTTTTTTCTGCAATTTGTCCACTTTTATAAATTCTAGTAAGGCTTGTAGATCCAGAGCAAAAGTAATGAAGCAAACTCTGGACACTAGACAGACACAATATGGACAAAAGTATTGGGACGCCTGACCACTGCATTCAAATACAGACACTTTAATATGGAGTTGGTGCCCCCTTTGCAGATAGAACAGCTTCCATTCTTCTTGGAAGGCTTTCCACAAGATTTTGGAGTTTCTGTGGGAATTTGTGCCCATAGAACTTTTATGAGGTCAGACACTGATGTTAAACGAAAAGGCCTAGTTCACAATCTCCAGTTCCAGATCATCACAAAAAAAGTTGTCTTCATGCTTTGTACACGGAGGAACAGTCATGGACTATGGAAAAGTTCTTCCCCAAACTGTGTCCACAAAGTTGGAGACACTTGGTTGACTAGTTTTGGGAGAAGGGTGGCACTGTCTCCATTTGTTGAGGATTGTCGAGGGGAGATTCAATTTCACTCAGTAACTTTAGGCCTGAGTCTGATCCAACACATTTTTAACCGTGTTCAGTAACTAAATAATGTCAGAGCAGCATCCTCTGACCATCTGCTAGTATAAAACACAACACCACTGGGAGTTATAGTAAGTGTACAGCTGCACTTTTTAAAAGGTGGAGAACAAATAACTGCTTTAGTGATACTCTCGTTGCTTTTAGTCCATCCCTCTCTGACAGTCTAACTGACTTCATCTCGGAGAGGAAATCGTCTTCTGATGACATCTCAGGGATGTCATTTTACGGTAATAAAATAAGTGAATAGAGATAATCAGATACAGCGGCGCGGTGGGATAATTTCAATTAATTTTGAACGGATGAACTGATGTCAAACTGAATTGAGCAGCACACTTCACTTTATAAGGAGCTTCTGAAGAATGTGAGAATTCTGTGTGTGTGTGTGTGTGTGTGTGTGTGTGTGTGTGTGTGTGTGTGTGTGTGTGTGTGTTCCAGAGCATGAATGGCAGCAGCTGTGTGTGGGATGCCAAGGGCTGAGGCTAAGGCACGGATCCAGAAATCTTAATGATGCCTGCAGTGTGTGTTGATTGAACAATGTGTCCTTAGGAAGAATTAAGGGTCTGTTTTATTACACCTGTTGTATCCACTCGTGTGGTAGATAAATCAAGCAATGCAGTTTTAGCGATTTAGCTCCCTTTTGCAGCAATTTAACTTCTTATAAACCTTTCGGTTAAACTGCTACAGCGTACAGCTTTATATCCCTCATTCACTTGAGTCTGGTCTTGAGGAGTGTTTCTTAAAACAACAGATTTGACAACGAATTTTAGCCAGGTGTTAACTGATATTCTTTTTGTTGGTTTGTTTTGGACGTCTTGTTAAAAAAAAAAAAGAAATGTAGATGACACGTAGAGTCATCCATCATTATGGATTTGACAGAAGATGGTCATTGTTTAAATTAAAAAAAAAAAAACTAACATTAAAGAAATAAGCCTTGCAAGACCGCACGTTGTAGAGATATTCTCGTGCCTGAGGTAAAGCACATCAAATAATGGGTGAGTGAATCAAATATCTTTTACCAGTGATTTAAGCTCAGCTAACCAGACTTTAGAACAGGAACTTTGGCATTTCCGGGTGAGACATCACACTCACGCTCCAACCAGTCCTTAAAAATAGCGAAAATGTTTTTAGTTGTTCGTGTAACAGAACAGACATTCTTCCATTTTATTTTTCAGTGTTCGAAGTCACACTGACGCACATCTGAAACATCTGTCTTTTCTACGGTGCATGCTTTTATGTTTTAAAGCCGCTGTGAAACTGTTTAAAAAGGGTGCAATAAGAGCTGATGGGATATTAATGGAGATGAGTCAAAGGTGGTGTGGATTGGATGCATGGCGATTCTTGTAGGATCACTGCACTTTTTCATATTTGGGATGACTCATCAACTTTGCAGCGCCTATACAGCAGAGGTACTCAAACTGTGGAGCGCTCGGTTTGAAGGGGGTTTTGCTTAAAACCTGCATTAAAGATTTAAATGGCGGTGTTACAAGACTATTTTTTTAATGTTTCATGATATGTATATGTATAATTGATATGTATAATTATATAAATATAATATATGTATATTATATTTATATAATTTAGTAGTATTGGTTTATTTATTTGTAATAGTCAAAATTAGCGTAGAAATTTTTAAAAAATCTACTCAATAAGCACCTCCCCCAGAAAATGTTATGACAATTGTTTAAAATATGCATCTACTTACATATAAGTATGTGGAGAGATAGGGCTGCATTGTTTTATGTGTGCAGCTACCCTTGCTAACAGCATAAAACCAATGGAAGAAAGTGAATGTACCATAGCTACAAACCACAGTATCAGTTGCCCTGAAGCCTGAATTTTGTCTGTATTTTGTCCACTTTGGAGATAAAGTCTCAGAAACATTGATGATTTAAGCATGCCATTTGCTTTTTAGATTCATTAGCCTTGCAGGTTCAGCGCAAAACTCAAAAAAGCCAACCTTAAACACCTAATATGTCTTAGTTGATCGACTACATTTGTTAATGGTAAAGGGAAAATGTGGCACTTTATATATACGAATGTGACACTAAACACAGTACTTTTTCACAGTAGTCACATATATTACCTAAAATCCACAGGAAGTGCCTCAAGTCAATCATGAATTTACTTTTATATTTTTCTATTTTAAAATGGGATAGTTTGAGCTAAAATATTGGAGTGGGCTATACTAACAAAGATATCTGAGAAGTCAGTTTCCATTAAGCAGGCCACAAAGAGGCCTGCGGAAAGGGATTAATAGGTAAATATACAAACATGGGTTTTGGATGGATGGATAACATTGTTTCAGGAAATTGGCTGGCACTGTGTGAAAATGCAAATGGAAAAATGTGCGACACTGTGTGTGCATGTGAGTGCATCCTGGTGTATATGTGTCTGATCATCAGTGTGCATGCTGGTGCCAAAGCCTTCAAACTGCTTCCAGCATCTGTCTAAGGTCTTATTTTCTGGTGGAAATGTGTTTCAATATAGACATTTTGCTTGAGAAGCAAATATACTGAAGCAAGGGGTCTCACTAACAGGAGACACAGTCTACAAATCAAAGAGAGGTCTCCACAAATGAGCTAAAAAGAGGGACTATCTCAGGTCTGTGAACATGCACCCCGAGGCTGCTGTCAAATAAATACGCATCCACTGCGAATACATGAATACTAACCAGGTAAACAAACAAATAGGTGCTCTGAGTGGGATTTTTGTTGTAAACAGTATGTCACACATACTGTTTAGAGCAACAGAGAGAGATAGGGACAGAGAAAAGCCAAATAAGACATGTTGTCATTCACACTACTCCATTACTCGCTGCAGCAGAAGCAGCCATCATGTATGCAGGCTTTAAGCCAACATTGTCCTGTCACCTAGTCCTGACTACGTAAAGTGCCCTGTACAAAAACACATTCACTATATGGACAAAAGTATTGGGGCACATCTGTTTTTCAGGATTTGGACTAGGCCCCTTACTTCCAGAGAAGGGCAATCTTAATACTTCAGCAGACCAAGACATTTTGAACAACACCATACCTCCAACTTTGTGGACGTAGTTTGGGGAAGAACCTTTTCTATTCCAGCATGACTGTGTCCCAGTGCACAAAGCAAGCTCCATAAAGGCGCTTGACTGGCCCACACAGAGCCCTGACCTCAACCCCATCCAACACTTTTGGGATGAACTGGAACTGAGATTGCGAGCCAGGCCTTCTCGACCAACATCAGTACCTGATCCTAGAAATGCTCTACAGAATGAATGGGCACAAATTCCCACAAAATTATGTGGGAAAACCTTTCGAGAAGAGTGGAAGTTGTTACTGCTGCAAAGGGAGGACTGTCTGCGTAATGGTCAGATGTCCCAATACTTTTGTACACATAGTGTAGGTACATTTATGTCATTGCTGCGCAAAAAAAACACGTGTCACCAATTTCATGTTTCTACTTTCTGTTTCAGCACAGCACCTCCCATTTACACATCTCAAAAGGAATGCTCCAAAATGACTTAGAATAGAAAGGTTTTATATTATCTTACATTAGAAGTAAGGAATGTTTATGCCTTCCACTGTCACCATTTTGGATACATATATGTAATGCCTAAAAATATTAGTGTCTGTGCACAATAAAACAATCAATGACAGGTTAGAGGCTCAGTTGCGCATCGTACCCCCAAACTGTGCCAGCAATCAGCTAACAGAATTTTGTGCAGCCAAAGGGTTTACATTAAATTATTGTCTCCGAAGTTAAGCCTGTTTTTCGTCTTCTCCTATAATGTTTACAGAGGTCAATTTTAAATGTACTCATGATATGCCTCTCTGCGTAACGAAACTAGATTAAAAGATTCTGCGTTATGTGGCCATAGTGATGGTTTTAAGTCAGGCCAGACAAGGGCGACAAACAAAGGAGGTCCATTATGGTGCTTTCATACAGTAAAACCTCTGTGTGCGTGTATATGTGTAAGTAAGAGGCTAATGGGGCCGGGTTAATCCAGGCCGGGGTAAGTTAAGCAGCGCAGCCGACTGCTCAGCAGTGTGTTGGTGTACAGGAGTGAATTATTTACCATGTCTAAAGTCTGCTGAGGACAGCACTACACAGACTACAGGCAGTGAGGGTGCAGGATGGTGAGTGTGTAGCGTGACAGAGCGGGGGCCGCGTGTATGTGCGTGATACCCTGCCTCTGTCTGTGTATGCGTGAGAATGCAGTGGCCAGAGAGCGCATGAGAGAGAGAGAGAGAGAGAGAGAAAGCGAAAGAGGAAAAGAAAGAGTGACAGAGAGGGAGTGGCAGGCACGTACAATAAATCATTAGTATTGATCCCAGCAAGGAACAAGCAGAAACATTGCCTCTGCTATGTGTCGCTGTGAGAAAATGCTGTTTTACCACCTACTCTATTTCTTTGGCCATTTGGCCTCTAACATTGAACAAAGCTAAAGCAGCAGGAACAGTATTTTTGAGCAGACAACCCATCATGCACCAGTATGAGGACAGCTTTAGTAGTACCGGCCTCAAGAGCAATGAATAACACAAAAATAAAAGCAAATCAAAGAACAACGCTGAGCCAAAGAGTTAACCATGTGAAATCCCAGGCCAACTATGGGTGGGAACGAGTCAGAAGCACCTGTGTGTGATGTTTCTAAACCACTTTAATAGCTTGTGAAGGCGGGGCTCAAAGTAGGCGGTCACGGTCCTCTCGTCTATGATGTACAATGACAAAAAGCCCACACACTACGAAATACAATGTACTTAAAAAGTGCTTAACCTTAATTTAGCCCTGACAATACACCAAACCCCTTTATTTGAATTAAGCGGCTGTTAATTTGTGAAACCGACCCCTTCATTTTACCATAAAATTAGATTTAATGGCATGAGTGTGAAACCCCTTAATCTTAAATTTAAGGCGTTAAATCAGGAGGTTCTATTATTCAAAGGGGCAAATTTGAAAAAGTAAGAGGAAAATTCAGCAGTTTCACCCCTTAATCAGCCTTAATCTGTGCACTTTTCCTCTTAATTTTCCTTCATTCCCCGTATGGGAAATTAAGGTCAAAATTAAGGTCATTTTAAGGGCTAAAATTAAGGCGTTTGGTTTCGTAGTGACAGTCAGCCCATAGATGTAACATGGCTGTAAATGTTCCGCAAACAAACTCCAGCTAAGCAAGTATATGCGTGTGCAGCCAAGACTTTATATGCGGTAAAAATAAACACGACCGCATGCAAGGAAATAGTTCAGCAGGCTAATGATAGCATTTAGCTGGCTAGCTTGTTTTGCTAACATTTGTTATTAAGACAACACACAAAATGCGCTGTTATTTTCTATGTCATTAGAATACCGACTAAATCACGGACCGATTTCTAATGGCAGAATCTTTGCATTCATATGAAATTCAGAGCATTAACCCCTTTCAGCAGCCCTCCTAGTGGCAGTTTCACCGCCAGAAAGGAAACTGTCTCTTTATATATTTTGTTAAAATAACGAAATAAAGTAGTTCCACTCAAAATTGGAATTAACATTCAATTCAAATGTTTAAGTATTTTATGTCAAATCTGATCATGGACCTCCAAAACAATCAGAAATTGCATTTTACGTGAATAGAGGTTGTGTCATCCGGTATCTGGACTGCTGGAGCCTGTCCCGGCAGTCATGAAGTGAAACACCAGTCCATCTCAGAGCAGACACACAGAGAAACACACTCACACACACATAGGGCCAATGTAGCATATCCAACTCGCCTGACATGCCTGTTGTTGGACCCCGTGGAAATCCACATGTAGAACATTCAAGCTCCACACAAAAAGGTCCCTGGAATCAAACCCACAACATTCTTGCTGTGAGGCAACAGCACTACAAACCTAAAGTCATTATCATATTAGTTAAGAGAAAGAAAATATTGTTTTTCATCAACCTACACTTAAAATATGCTGACACTCCCTATTCTAAAACACATTCTGTTCTCTGATTGTCACTGTGCACCAGAAATCAATAAAATCATGTTCCATCTTCCTTTCCCATCACCTCCCAACTATCAACAAGCAAAACCTCAGCTAGTCCTCCCTGACACCATGATTCACAAGAGATTCTGATTTCACATTGACTTTAAAGGAGTAACCAAAATGGAAAAAATAGCCAAAAAGGCAAAAGTCCCCTCGAAGTGCATGTGGTGGTTCAAAAAAAGTGCTTCACGTGACTTGGGGAAGCACATGGTAGTGTGACATGACCATAAACTCGGGAGAAAATGACCTTTCAGAAATGGATAAAAGTGCCCCGCAGTACAAGCCTGGTGTTTTTTTTTTCTGTACATTCAGTTTGTTGCAAGTGTGACGGTTTAGCAATGCTGTTTATATGATGCTTTAGTATAAGGGGGGGAATTGTGTAGATCAGATTATTTGATTATTTCCATGAGGTTCAGCAACTCCTACAGCCAGACGACGTTTCCGGCAGAGCTATGGAAAAAAAGACCACTAAAAACATTCATTATGGAAATGTATTAGAAACGCACAATCTGAACTGGCCAGTATGTTTGGAACACAATTCGTTACAATTTGCAGACTGATGTTCCAATAACATAATCAGCAGTTAGACGGGTTTTTTATTTTGCTGATCTGTGCTGCAGTTGTACCACATTGTAACTGATAGCTACCAAAGTGTTGGAGCATAACTAAGCCTGACTTACTAAATGCCAGCTGTAGCAGTTTGTTTGATTCATTCGTTATTTAAAGAATTGATGAATTTAAAATGTCAGTTAGGCTCATTAAAAGAGTTCATTTAGCCCACACAGTGTGACCTAATAAAAACAGGCCAAAAAACTGGCATTTAGTCAGTCATGCTTCAGCCAATAGGGCTATAAAGAATCTGGGAAAAAAAAATCACCCCAAAAAAAGGTCATGGTCAGCACATCCCAACAACTTATCATACTGCCTTGATATTAAATCCACTGATGGGATTGCATTGGCTCCTAAATCGGCCTTTAACCGCCAACACATCAAGCTGAGTGAACCAAGGTGAGCACCTGAGGCTCACTGTTGCCCGTAGATTGTGTGAGTCAGGTATACATCAGTATGCAAGAAACAAAATGATGAGTCTTTTTGCTAATAGAATGTCCAGATTTTAAAAACAAACAATATACACTATATGAACAAAAGTATTGGGACACATCTGTTTTCAGGGTTTGTGTTTGAGCCATTACTTCCAGTGAAGGGAAATCTTAATACTTCAGCAGGCCAAGACATTTGCTTTGTGGACACAGTTTGGCGAAGAATCTTTTCTACTCCAGCATGACTGTGTCCCAGTGCACAAAGCGAGCTCCATAAAGACGTGGCTGGATGAGTTCATTGTGGAAGAACTTGACTGGCCCTTACAGAGCCTCGACCTCAACCCCATACAACACCTTTGGGATGAACTGGAACGGAGATTGTGATCCAGACCTTCTTGTCCAACATCAGTGTCTGACCTCATAAACGCTCTACAGAATGAATGCGCACAAAATCACTTCAAAATCCTTCAAGAAGAGCGGAAGCTCTTATAGCTGCAAAGAGGGGACCAACTCCATATTAAAGTCAATGTATTTGAATGCAACGTCATTAAAGTCCCTGTTGGTGTAATGGTCAGGTGTCCCAATATTTTTGTCCGTATACTGTAGTTTGTCTCATAGCCCTAATGAGAAAAGAAATAATGTAGATACAATGTGAAAGCTCTGCGGATCCTTTGATAATACCCACCCATTTCATGGACCTTTTCTTTCTTCACTGTACCCTTTTAGGTAGCTGGCGCCAACATAATGCTGATTTAGTTCACACAGACTTCTGAAGCTTGTCAGACATTCAAAGAATATACTCTTTACTTGTAGGCTGCAGTTTTACACTTTTAGACTCCTGCCAGCTATAGAGAGCTGGGCACTGACCTGTTGTTCAAGTTCTCATTGTGTTTAAATCAGCATCATTAAGTGTACCAGTATGCGCAGTATTATATTCTCCCAAATTAATACCCCAACTCTTGTGTACATAGTGCATTTCGTATTTTTCATACTACTTTTTTTTCTACAGATTTTTATTTAGATTTATTTACACTTTATATTTTGTATTATTCTTGTCTCTGTGTCTCTGTGTGTCTGTGCAGTCTTAACATAAGCAATTTCCTCTGAGATCAATCAAGTTTTCTGATTCTGATTGAACATTAGGGATGTATTTATTGGCCATCAGCTGTAGCTTGATGCATCTAAACTCTAGAATAATTATTCAGTAACCACTATGAATTATTATGAATGATTTAGTACTATGAAAAAATAATAGGTATGTTTTGCAGTAGTGAGAAAGTGGAGCTAAAACGTGGACTCGCTGATGTTCTACTGTTTAGGGGTTTCATTTTGGCTTGGGTTGCTTTAAGAGTACCTCTCCTCCTCCAGCAGGGTCCTTCATGGATGGTGTAGGAGAGCTCTGTGAACTCCACGTCCACCGCTGAGCGTCGCGGCAGGTGAGAGAACCTCTGTGCCTCTGTGATGTGGTTTTCCACCTTCTTCAGGTGGGTCAACAGTGCTGCGTCTGGAGGGGCTCCCCCTGCCCGCTTGGTCTCTTCCATGGGGATGGAGACTGTGCCCTGCTCTAACGACTTCTCAGCCATACCAATGACCTGGAAAACAAGGGGGGTTGTGAGCTTTTAAGGGATAAGCATATTTATACATAATAGGAAAGCACAATCTATTTGCTTCTGAAAGTATGAAAGCAAGCAGTGAGTGATTTTTGAAGCACATTTAGGAAAAACAACATTATTTCATTGTCCCAACAATGGTTAAACAATGCACCTTTTTCTGCAGTTGTTACAAAACCCGAGGCAAACTTTCAGCACAGTGTAAATGTGTTTTAATTGCACTTGAATGCTATTTTTGGTAACACGAACGCTGCAGTTGTGCTGTCTGCTCTATCTCAGCACATTTGTATTTGTGGAGAGGGGTGTGAATTGTTTCCACAGCAGGGGGGGTTTTAACCAAATGATTAGGCTCGCTAGCAGGTCAACCAAGAGCCTCAGCATTTTACACGCAGCGTACCAGCGTTCAGTGTTCACACTGATTCAGTTCATTTATCTTCATCAGCTTCGAAAGAATCAGGTGATTAAGTCCAGTAAACCTTTCAATGAGCAAAATAAATAAAGAATCATTGAGTTGGACACAATCTCTGGAGTCAACACTTCTGGGCTATATAT
>JBBIGA010000083.1:10479566-10498567 GCA_037576975.1 Alestes dentex
CGGAACCCAAAAGACGAAAATACAGAAGTTCCGGAACTGCGTTCCGCTGCGTTCCGGCCCACTTCAAGCACTGCATAATGTCAAACAGCCCGGAGATGGACTAACAGTTTAATTTCCTACGTTTGTTGTCTTATGAATTCTGAGCGTCTGGATGGATTATTAACTTGCACTGGCTTGGCAGACGCCCACATTCAATGGTTTTATTCATGAAATAAATCATATAGGGAAACACTTCACCTTAGTCTCATGTGTCGATCAGAGTCGCGATTAAATGTTTGTGTGAGCAAAGACGAATTTTCAGATTTCAAACTGGGCCATGGCACTCTTAAGTGTGGAAATGACTGTCCTACTGTCCTGCTGCATTTGCATCATTTGGTCTGGTACCGCAGAAGATCTTTTCTATGCTTTTCCTGGATCTTAGTTTAAAAAAAAACAACAAAAACACCAAGAGTACAAAATCAATTGACTCAAAACTCCTACAAAAATTCTACAATTTACATTTACATGCCCATCCCTTTGCAGAACACTTGCATGAGGGAGTGTTAGGGAAAAGAAGTATTCAGACACATTTGATTTTCTTATTTACATAATGTCTTTGCACTAAACACATCACTGTTTGTATTCACAAGCATAAACAATGATAAAAAAAAAAGAATTGGGAAAAAGTATTTGGACACTACATAAAAATATACATACATGTAATACACTGAAGTGCTCCAAATACAAAACATATAAATGCTCTTACGCAAATTGCACCTGTCCTTACTATAAAAGATGTTGCATTGGTTGGGAAGTCCAAACAAGGATCTAAAACATCGCTGGCAGAACAACAGTTTCAAATACTCAACTGGGAAGCTCATGGAAACACAACTAATTATCCCCAAACCGCTGCACCAGTCAGGATAAGACAACTCACTCTCAAATCCTGCATTATTCTTGCATTTTCTAATTTTATTTCCCTGAGGTTCACTAACATATCTGTGTGAGTTTAAGTACCAACAACAGTCATTATTCACTTTTACATGACCATTTGCAACCGCTATGCATTCATGAACATGCTTCTTGTTGTTACTGTGCCTTTAAAATTGGCTGCCTTTAGAACAGACCACCTCTGTTGTGGCTTGCTGTTGAGAATTATGCCTCATTCAAAAAGAAGCAAAGATTGAAATATTCCTCCTGAATGGGCAAGCTGTTTTGCACCTTAATGCCAATGTATGGACTGCAGGATTACATGTAGCCACTTAGAACTCCTATCACAAGTCAAGGAAAATTAGGTTTTCCATGGCAAGCAATTAAATAACAAAAACAAACATCTCAAAGTACTTGTATCCCAAGTACTTGTTCATAAAGCTGTAAATATGTATAACCCACATTTTCATAAAGGGGAGTAGTTTTGCAGAGGATACCAGAAACCATCAGGCAAAACTAATGTAGTCGGAATTTATTTTATATATATATATACAGGTGTTTCTTCGTCAAGAGTTCATTACTGGAGTTTCTTGCCTTCTTAATGTGTTTGGGATCATCAGTTGTGATGGTCGAGTTGGTACACAGTTAGTGATCCTGTTCCACTACGGTTCTACTCCACATTATGGCAAGAACCACTTAACTAAGTAAAAAGAAACAAGTCCATCATTACCTTATTACAAAACAGATTCTGGTTTGTTTAACTCTTTTTTTGTTTAACGCATAATTCCATTTGTTTTCAGTATTAATCTACAATGTAAAAAATAATAAAAACAAAGAAAAAACACTGAATGAGAAGGTGTGTCCAATCTTTTGACTGGTTTGGACACCCCTTCATATATATATGTATAAACTAATTATGACTGTTCTGGTACATAAAGCCACATAAACGTTAGAAGCTGACCTCAGGAATGAATAAATATGCTGTGTTCTCCCACACAGCGATGTACAGGTTTAACTATCCCCTGCCCCAACACACCCGGTCGATCTCGCAAAGGGCTGCATGATGAGGTGAAAAGCTGAATCGGGTGTGTTAAAGGATTAAGAAATACTAAATACACCTTCTTACCACTTCCTTGGTCTTCCTCCGTTGTTGTAGTCGCTTCTGTTGTTGTTGTTGTTGTTGTTCCAGGTACCTGAGTGGACATCCCATAAGAGGACCCCAGAAACAGCCAAAACAGAGCCCCGAATCTCATTTTCTTACAAAAGGCCTGAATCAGAATCAGTGACAAAGAGAACCCACACTTTCCGCTCAGCACTTCTTTTTTGTCAGCTCCTTTTTAGCTCTTCCTTTCGTCCATTCTCACTATTGGTTATGTATTTGTTTTTAAAAAAACACCACCTAAACACGGCAGCACGTTGATGAGAAAACGCTGGTGTGCTCTAATGGCTGCTGCCAGCTCTGTTCCTCAGCCGGCTTGAGTGAGAGTGAGGGAGAGAGGCTTAGTCTATCCTAATCTACGTGAGTGAACTAATCTTTGTCAGGCTGCACGACACAAAGATCAGACAGTACTTGAGGTGCAGGTCGGACTAATGTCTGTTGTGGCCACACGTGCAAAATGTGCCACGAAACAGAACCCCATCGGACCTCTGAACTGGCGGGCAACAGCCCCCTCATGACAAGGACAGCTAAAGGGATTACCCACAGCAAAGAGCATTTTTCCACAATCCGCCAGGTGCAAAAATGTATATACATATACAGATATAGATAGATAGATACACATACACACTATATAGACAAAAGTATTGGTCGATCTTAATGCTTCCAAGACATTTTGGACAAGGCCAGGCTTCCAACTTTGTGGACCCAGTTTGGGGAAGAACCTTTCCTATTCCAGCATGACTGTGCCCCAGTGCACAAAGCGAGCTCCATCAAGATGTGGCTGGAGTTCAGTGTGGAAGAACTTGACTGGCCGCACAGAGTCCTGACCTCAACCCCATCCAGCACCTTTGGGATGAACTGGAATGGAAATTGTGAGCCAGGCCTTCGCATCCAACATCAGTGCCTGACCTCATAAACGCTCTACAGAATGAATGGACACACATTTTCTCAGAAACTCCAAAATCTTGTGGAAAGACTTCCAAGAAGAGTCCAAGAAAAGGGGGACCAACTCCATATTAAAGTCTATGTATTTGAATACAATGTCATTAAAGTCCCTGTTGTTGAAACGTCCCAATACTTTTGGCCCACATAGTGTGCATATTTATAAACACACACGATTCTGTGTATATCTAGCACCAGAGCCCCTAAAATATTCCTCAGACTCTTGCAAGCTTAAAATAATCACTTCTTAATGCTCTATCTCGCCACCTTACTAGTTTTAACACTACGTTTGTATTTATTTGTATTTATCCCCCTTGTTCTCATAATGCACCTCGTCCATGGCAACCATTTTTAAACAGACCCTTCCCAACCTGTAACATGAGCTATTCACTATTTATCTTTTGAAAAACTCTAGCAAAACGACTCAATGCAAATAATATGGCCAAATGTGAATTTTCACATCAAGAAGGTTTGGATGCAACAATTAATGATAATGGAATGAGTCACTTATATTAAATGGAAACACATACACTTAAAGAATAAATAAAAGGTTCTTAAATTTAGTCTCCCGTTGCTCACTTTACTCCAGCAAGAGGTGAATTGCATCCAAACCATTAACCTTTTTATGCTGCATATTATCAATCATGAGTATCACTGTATTATATTGTCCCCGTCCTGTTTTTAAAAAACTTAGATGTATATTTATGTGCATATATCCTGCCCTCTATCTGTATTTTTCGTATTTTGTGTTTTTGATACTCAGTAAATTGCACCATGGAGTGCCTGTGTGGAACGGCATTTCAATACACTGTATGCGGAGTATATTGTTGTATTAAACTTGTGTTTCTTGAATTTCTGAAAACAGATCTGTCATCAAAGTCAGTGACTCATTCGCGTAATTTATTTCAAATCAGCATTGTTTTGTAAAACTTTAACTCCCCTCGGACTAAGAACATTTTCATTTCTGCACTAGAAATATCAGTAGCTGCTGAAGTAACCCACAACTGTCGTAATGCAAATCATTTCAAAATGACGGATGTATTTTAAAAAGGCAAAAAAACAAAAAACAAAAACATACAAAGAAACAAACAAAAAAAACACACCTCCTGATATGCTTCAAGGTGTAGAAAAATGTGGTCCACTGGCAGCATCTAGGCTCAGGCAAGGCCAAGGTAATGTAAACAAGCCTAACAACTCAAAAGCATGGAGCAATGATTTTTGCACTAAAACAGAAGTTAAAAAGAGCAGGATGGTACAGCTTTACACTCATAAAGCACATGGCAGCTAAAATAACAGCAGTATCATGTGCTCAAACATAAATAGTACATGAGGCTAGTTATCGTTGTTATAAGGAAACCTCGTAGCCTCAGGTTTTATTATTGAGTGAACATTCTTTGAAAGACAAAATTCTAAAGAGCAAACGTTTTCAAGTTAATTTAAGAACCTATTTTTCCCTTTTAAGCAGGTGCCACAACAGGCTGTCTTAGAAGTCTTAGAAGAACCATATTTGGTTCCCTTAAGAACCATTTGGAAAATCTGGTATATGTGAAGAACTGTCACATGAAAAGGGCCGTATCGGTTCTTTAAAGTAAAGTAAAGTGGCCCCTTACAGTCACACGTGAACACACCACAGCACACAATGTGAAATTCTTTCTCTGTATTTAACCCATTCACCAAGTGAAGCAGGGGGCTGCCACCAATAAGGGACGCCCGGGGAGCAGTGTGTGGGGACGGTACCGTGCTCAGTGGTGTCACTAGCAGTCCAGGGATTCAAACCTGACCGAAGGGGCTACTCACTAACCACCAGTTGCCCCAATATAAGGGTTCTTAACAAATATATGGATTCATTCATTATGAGCGTTCACACATATTTGCATGAATCATCTGTAAAGAACCATCCATTCACAGCAGTTCTTTAAGGAACCAAAAGTAGTTCTTCTGTAGCTTCGTGCAAAGAGCACTTTCTGGCATGTTTATTTTATTTTATAAGAGTGAATCTCTTATAAAAGATGCAAAGTTTCTCATGGCATCCAACAAGGTGGTATTATTGGATCAGAAAGTAAACTTATAAGTGAAGTAAATTGCTTCAAAAAAATAATAATAAATAATGGATTTTAAAGTTTGTCAGTAGGAACTTACAAGCGCTCTGCAAAAGAAAAAACAAAACAAAACAAAAGAAAAAGAAAAACAAAAAACCCCAAACAAACAAAAACGACTCAAGAAAATTGAAGAGTGCTGAACCAGTCGAAAGAACTTTCAGGTTTAAAAATCGAGCGTATCCAGTAGAACCTCTCTGTTCCTAACATTCACACGCTCACATACACACAAACATTACTTTTGAGGACATTTTGATAAAGGCTTATTCTACGCGGTCTCCACTCTGTCCTATTAGTGCATAAGAGGCAACACAGTCATACACATCACTAGTGTACCTCTCGTCTTGAAAGGGTCCCCGGTTTCAAAAAGACTCACTGGACTTCTTCTCATGACTCTTTTAGTACAAAGACACTGGCTTTTAAACTGTACATGGGGCAAAACTGTAAAGTGACGGGAGGTTAGACCACCTCCATGCCCAGCTGCTGGGCGGTATCCTGCAGTTGCCGCATGACAGACTCCTCCCTTGTTGCCTCAGTCTCTGAGGGAGCTCCTCTTGTAGGAACAAGCGGTTCATTTTCTCCACATGCCTCCCGTGTTCCGCGGTCTGTCTCTCTGTCCTCGCTCATCTCTGCTTCAGAGCTTTCATCTGCACCTCTAGCTACCACAGAATCTTCCCCAGGCTGGAGACAATGTGTTTGGGGACTGTCCCCCTCGCCCTGCCGCTCCCGCATCAGCTGCTCTGTCAGCTCCACACTCTCATAGCGGATCAGCTGCAGCCGCATGAAGCCGTCCTCATGCTCCTTATACCTAATTGCAAGAGAAAAAAGAGGCTTGAAAATGGCCATGTTGTACAAATCAACAGAAATCACAAATTATAAGATGTCTATAGTTAAAAAAGTAAAATGGAATTCATGAAAAATATAAGATATGGGCCCTTTTCTGTTTTTTTTTTTTTTTGTTATGTAAGAGAGTTACCGATAGAAGGGTTTTGTCCGGCACCATTTCGATATATATGGCCTTTTATCATATCCTTTATTGCTATGCAACAGTAGCTAGTGGTGTAGGGTACACACCAAAAGATAGCATTATATAAACAGCTAAAACCGGTAATTAATAACAAACTCTTTATTTACACATTTCAACAAAAGTATGATTTAAAGGGGACATATTATGCAAAACTCACTTTAGTTATAATAGGTCTATGTGCTTTACAAAACATGTTCATGAAGTTCTTTGAACAAAAGCACTCTCACATAAAGAGATATCGCCAGCTTAATTTTTCACAGTTTCAGGACCTTTCAAAATGAGCCGTTTGGACGGAGGGCCCAGTGTGACGTCCCACTGGGTCAATTTGCATAGAACCGCCCCTCATCTGTTGAGACCCCACCCACTAGCCTGTTGCTTGTCACCCCTTTCAGTGTCTTGGGTCTTTGCAGCTCCCAAATTTAAAAGCTCATAACTCCACCATACTTTATTATTGTTTGTTTGCAGCTTGACTCATTTCAAAGCTAAGACTCTGAAGTTTCTTTTGCATTCATTCTGTAGAAAAGGAGCTGATGAACCGACCCGATGTGTCTGGGGGGGTCGGCTCGTCACTACTGGTTGACCACTGCAGGTCAGAACAAAAAAAAAAAAAACTCGCTCCACCCAGCTGGCCAATAGCCCACAAAACTCGCTCAGAACACAATAAAACAACCTCCGCTATTGGTTAAAGCAAAGAAATTGGCATGAAAGTACACCAATCACGGCATAAAATGCGTGTTTTGTTCCCCGTGGACGCATACGGTACGTCGCGCTCCGCTGCGCCCAAAAACTAGATTAGTTGAAGATCCGCCATTTTGTCTGCTAGTTTTACGATACGGATAAGCCAAGCGCAGTGTCTACCGGCAAAGGCGATTCACACAAGAAGTGTTGTGCGCATCTTGCTCTGGGTCCGACTCGGGGTCGAGCATATAGGGCTGGATAGCGCCTCTGTTTTCTGCCTTTTTCATGTGTGTCAAGTGTCCCAATACTTTTTTCCATCTAGTGTATCTCTCACTCTCTCTTTCCCCCTCCTTTCCTTCCTTCAGCCTGGTCACCATACAGGTTAGAACCACTGTCACAGATTGAAGAGATGGAAGGAAAGAAAGAAAGAAAGAAACACTAGTAATAAGGACATGGATTCTAATGTGTAAAATACAGAAGTTGGGATGGGATGGGTGGGGCGTAGCCAGCAACAGCATATTTGCATAAAAGGGACCGAGCCCTGAAACAGCTCGTTTTGAAAGAGAACAAAACTGTTCTTTAGAATTAAGCTGGTGATATCTCTTTATGTGAGATTGATTCTGTGCAAAGAACTTCATGACGATGTTTTGTATAGCCCCTTTAATTTCTAAATGAGCTGAATGAGAGTTCTGGCAATGCTGTATCTGTCCTTGCAACAGTAGCAATGAAAGAATATATCTGTGGATGAAATATGGATAGGTTAGTCCAGGTAAGGACACACTAAGTGGAAAAACCCCCCCCCCAAAATTAAACACATTTAATACCTGAACCTGGGGTGCCCTGAAGGCCATTTGAACTGGTGCTTCTTCCGTAGATGTGCAGTGAGGTTATTCCCTCTGGTGAAGCACTGATCACACACGTGGCACTTATAGCGAGGAGTGTAATCTCCCTAAACACAAAACAGATTGTCTTGGCTGATATTGAATACACTTTCAGTGGCAATGTGATTAGCTCAAATGCTGTTCTAAAACGCTCATTGTGCCTACAAACTGCCTCACCTGCAGTTCTGTTATCCAACGGACTTACCTCGTGTATGCGTTTGTAGTGGTTTTTGATGGAGTGCAGGGAGCGGGTGGAGTAGTCGCAGTCAGCGAAATCACAACGATAGGCAGGCTCACTGCTGTGTGTTTCCAGATGCTTCCGCAGGTCTATCAGATTCTTACAGCTGAAGACAAACAGACTTATATAAATACTTAATATTTGTAAAACCCAAGAGGAGTCTAAAGGACAATCAACAAATGATCAAGCAGAATTTTTTAGCAACTGAAGCTTGAAATAAATAGTAAGAAATTATATCTTGCAGGTTCATTGTCATTTTATAAATAACAGCATCACTGTACCTGTACTCGCAATAGTCACAGCTGTAGGGTTTCTCGTTGCTATGGCGGAACTTGATGTGGTTCCTCAGTGAGGATGGCGAGGGGCATGTCATATCACACAGCGGACATTTATAATGATTCACTGTGCACGAAGACAATATGAAGCTTGAGAAACACAGTACGATTTTTCCTGTATGTACATCTGCGACATTGCATCTTTTTTTATCTTTTTTTATAGCACATTCATAACCATTTCATAAAACATTTTCACCACTGTGAACAAGTCTGGCTCAATGAGTTTGTCTACAAATAAAATCATTTATTACGCACATATTTTAAATTAGTGTAGGTCCCCTTTAAAGACTAGGACACACTAGACATATTTTTATATTGCCTTGTACTGAAGTAACCCTAAATAAAAAAAACTGCATTTGTAGATGACCCAACTGGAATAATTATCTTTTGACCATGCAATCTACATTCCCATTTGATCCCATGCTCGTTTGGCTCACTAATAAGAACAGGGTGAGCAGTCAAGAGAGCTCTTACCGTGATTTCTCATGTGGTCCCTCAATAGCCTTTCGGTGGCAAAGCGTTTCGAGCAGTGAGAGCACTGAAATCTTTGACCTACACACAGACCAACACACAGAGATGAGAGACAGCAGTCAGAAATTCAGTGCTTACCAACACAACATAATTCAGAGAGTAAAGGTCAAGTGAGAGACAGAAACACCGAGAAGCCAGAAAAAAAGCCAGTCTCAGGAAAAGTCACTTTCTGAAGCACCACCCTAAGGCATTTATAACATTATTATCCAGAACTAAAAATCACTGTCTCATGAAACTTTGAGAGTAAATTCTCTAAAACAAAAAGCACAAAGAACATGGTGTGCAATCAAGAAAAAAAAAAATCAAAAACAGACATCCCTATTAAAACTAGCTAGAAAATGATATTGTCATTGCGCATTTTTCTTGTATGATACACAGGACTAGCATCTCGCATGCAGATTTCTGCCAAAAATCAAAAAGGCCAAAACTAAGAAAAGCATCAACAAATGCATGCATTGATTTACATTTATGTGATATTTAGCACCACAACACAGTCCCTAAACAGGACCCTATCTGAGTTTTCACCATCAGAGATACACCGCAGAGACAGATCCTGACCAAACTTTGTATGCTTTGTCAATATTTACTTTATTACAATAAAAGATACCCATGCCGAGAGAGAGAGAGAGAGAGAGAGAGAGAGAGAGAGAGAGAAGAAAGAGCAATTAAAATATCGATATCCTGCATATTATATGGTCCTCACCCTCAATAGCGGTCTGCCGTCGTATATGGTCGAAGAATTTGGTGTTGTTGGCAAACATTCCACCACAGGTTGGACATGCCACCAACTTCTCCTGAGTGTGACTGCGCATGTGTTCCCGTAGCTTAAACCGTCCCTTAAATGAGGCCTCACAGTCTGATGGATTAAAGAAACACAGGACTTTTTTTTAATATTAATTTAATAAGATATTTTAACAGGTTCAGTCCAGAAGTCAATATAAAGGTTAGACACATTGCATTCATGTGATTGATTATTGTGTACCTTTCCAACCACAGAACAGTATGTTTTCCTCATTGGCTTCCAGACAATGTGCATGCATCTCCACATGCCTGTAGAACCACTCTGGGTTGTCCATGTTTGTCTGTGAAAAACAACACAACATGCAATTAATAGAGCAGTGTTTTTAAAGGACATTCCCCTCATCACTGCTAGCCAGCTGTCAGAACAGTAGGCACTCTCTTCCAGTCGAGTTATGCTGTCCAATGATGCTGTGGAACTGCAACATCTCTCTTGAATCTCCCTCACCTCACAGTGTTCCCACAGGCAGAGAAAGCTGTCCTGGACCTCAGGCACAATGTTGCGGTTTTGGAGCCCCACCGAACAGGTGCCCATGTCCGGATGGCGCTTGAGGACGGCTAAACCCCACTGCTTCAGCTTGGCATGGTAGCAGTGAAAAAACATGTGCCTCAGCAACTCTCCGTCCAACTCCACAGAGCAGAAGCCACAGTCCTGCCACAGACAGCTGTACACCTCATCTATAAAACTCACAAAAAAACACCAGTAAGTAACCTTCAGTAATAACCATGCAACTTGGAAACCATCTGTCAAAAATCTAAACTGTACAGTTGCACAAAATGAGATGCGTGTTTTGCTGGACCGCCAGTCCCATTCGGCAGATACGTGTGCATAACACCTAATGTCCAAAAAAACAAAACAAAACAAAACAAAAAACCCCAAACAAACTAACAAAAAAAACTTCTGTAGGTAGGTATGCCTAGTGGTTAGGGAATTGCCCCTGTGATCAGAATGTTGTGGGTTTGAATCCCAGGATTGGCAGATGCACCACTGAGGTACCCTTGAGCTGGCTGCTCACTTCTTAACTTGGTGAATTGGTTAAACACAGAGAAAGAATTTCACACTGTTCACACTGTGTCCTGTGGTGTGTTCACGAGTGACTATAAGGGGCCACTTTACTTTACTCTATGTATTGATTTCTTTTGTTGGTCTGTTCATCTGTCTGTTGTCTATTTCACTGTCTGCCATGTCCAGCTGGTAAGGAGAATTTAATTGAAAGGGAAAGCTGTCACTTCCACTAATCGAATCAAAAACAAAAAGTAACTAGGCTGGGAACTAGATGTAACAGTGTAAAGCAGACTTGAGGAAAGTGACCTTTCCCCACAAAAACTTGGTTCTACTGAAGCAGAAGTAAAATGCATTACCATTTAAAATATTTAGAAAGGTACAAACTCATTCAAACTGCACTTGACACTGAATATACGGTGAATGCAATCAGTTAGTGACTTGACTACAAGAAAGCGTTATCACCTGGCACATCAGGGCTGTCCCTCTCCAAGACTTTGTAATGTTTTTCCACATGTTGACAAAACTCTTCCATTCCACAAAAAGCCTCCTGACATGTGCCCCACTCACATGTGAGCTCCAGTGTGAACTCCTCACGGCGCGCCGCACGTTTGCCCGAAGGGGCCATAACGCACGTCTAACTGAACGTTAAACTTGGCCAAATATCTGAAACACACAAATGCAACAGCATGATAGCTACTGTCGATTATCTTCAAAATGTTTGGTTAAATGCAGAAATTGTGACTTGCATTAACCTAAACACTATGGGTCGGTTTCCCAGACAGGGATTAAGCCTAGTCTTGGACTACCCTTTCCTTTTCAGTGGAAAATCGCTATACGCAGCACTATGTTATCAAGGACTAGGCTTAATCCCTCGCTGGGAAACCGACCCAAAATGTCTAAAAGCGTGTAGACATATGCTTGTCCAATGTTTTTTTTAATAATCTAATTCCAAGGGTATTAATAGGGAGACTGTCCTCACTTTGCTGCTGTAACAGCCTCTACTCTTCAGATATGGCTTATCAAGGGTAGTGGATGGAGCTCCATCACTTTAGAGAGGAAGTACTGGGGAGCTTTTACCCTTCTAGCTGACACTTTGCATTGAACAGAGTAACCTTAGTCTCTGAAGGCTGCTGCAGAACATCCCATTCTATCGGTGATGCTTTTCTACTCAGAAGTTGAATTCACTCATTATACAGGATTTGGCCATGCAGTGTGTGCACTGAATAATAGGGTATCAAATGTCTTCAATACCTTGTTTAACAAATAAGTGATTTCCTAGTGTTGACAAATCAGTTATTCAATACAATTCCTATAACTGATCTGTCTCCTTTAGTCACGCCACATCAGAGAAAGCTGCTTTATTTCATTTAATCTAGGACACGAGTTTGGTTCCTGTGTCCATCCCTAGAGAGAAAAGCGAACACATCGATTTACGATGGGTGAGATGATTTGATTATCTGCCTTAAGCATTCCTGAATAAATAAATAAAAATCTCTGATGCTAGCGACTACTCATCACGACTAGAAACGGTTTTCTTATGCACTTTTGGAGTCACGTGGCTGAGTGACTGTTATAAATCATTCAATTTTGCCAGCATTGAGGCATGAAAGTATGCAAACGCGTTACTACACAGCAGCAGCTTAAATGTGACGATCTGCAGCGTCTATAGTGCGTCTGAACGCACTATATGGACAAAAGTATTGGGACGCCTGACCATTACACCAACAGGGACATTGCATTCAAATACACAGACTTTAACACGGAAGCATGGCGTTGTCCACAATGTCTTGGTATGCTGAAGCCTTAAGATTGCTCTTCACTGAAAGAAAGGGGCCTAGTCCAAACTCTGAATTGAGATATATGTCCCAATAATTTTGTCCATATAGTGTACATGAGGCTCAGTTGGTACGAGGTGCAGTAATCTAAATTAACATAAGACTTCATTAACAGACCATTATCGATAATGCTTAGCGTTACTTTAGCATGTATATACAGCTGAATACACATGATATACCTAACAAATAATTTCTGGTAGAACCCTTGTTCACGTTAGCTGACAGAAAATGTCAAATAATGTCTTCCCGATTTCAGGCAAATTTGCTTGATAGCCAGTTAGCATGAGCATGACAACTTCAGGGTGGCATTTGGTGCAGCTTTTAGGTGTTCACTGTATGACTTTTTGGCAGTACACTCCACTGTAGTGTGTTTTTAAATAGTTACATGTAAAAATGTGTTTAAACAGGACAAAAAAAGGACCCACCTTGTGGCTCTGTTGTTGACATTTCTTCGGTTTCTTCTGTTTCCCACAAAAACAAACGAATCGCCCAAGCTCCGCCCCTCCGGTCCCGCAGCCAATTAAAACCCGCCTCACTCTTTCCGTGTGAGACAGTCTTCCTCCGGATACTTACCCCATGTAAACGGTTCCTATTTCTATGCTAGCCATTAGCATCAGCTCCACTGCATGGACAAAAGTATTGGGACGCCTGACCATCACACCAGCATGAACTTTAATGACACTGCATTCAAATACATATATGGAGTTTGTCCCTACTTTGCAGCTATGACGCTTCCACTCTTCTTGGAAGGCTCTCCACAAGATTTTGGAGTTTCTGTGGGAATTTGTGCCCATTCATCCTGTAGAGCATTTATGAGGTCAGGCACTGATGGACGAGAAGGCCTGGCTCGCCATCTCCGTTCCAGTTCATCCCAAAGGTGCCGGATGGGGTTGAGGTCAGGGCTCTTTGAGGGCCAATCAAGTTCTTCCACACGAAACTCATCCAGCCACGTCTTTATGGAGCTTGCTTTGTGCCTTGGGGCACAGTCACGCTGGAATAGAAAAGGTTCTTTCCCAAATGTGTCCATATAGTTGGAAGCATGGCGTTGTACAAAAATGTCTTGGTATGCTGAAGCATTAAGATTGCCCTTCACTGGAAGTAAGTGGCCAAGCCCATACCCTAAAAAACAGGTGTCCCAGTACTTTTGTCCACATATTGTATCACTCCTTTTCATCGCTCTTTCTGCAGTAGACTAAGTAATTCAGAATTCAGCAGCTAAAGTGATTACCTACAAAAAAGTCTGAACACATCTTTTTAGTCTTTTGGCCCTGCTTATCTGTTGCTTTATGTGTTGATTACATAATGTGGAGTGTATCTGGTCTGAAAAAAAGATGTAGGTGGTATGATGTGTCAAAGTAAGATCCACGTTTTCCAGGCAGAACACTACTCAGTGGATCACACGGCCTCTGCTGGCTTCCTTTTACCCATAGAACACTCAGGCGCCATCTTTTCTCTAAGGCACACACACGATGGAAAACACGGTTATTTAATACACTGGTGGCTCATCAGTGTGTTTACTTGTTCGGCTTCATCCAGTCGAAGTGCAGTCATGTAAGTCAGGCAATCCCCTGGAGTTCTCGACGAAACACATTCATCTGGAATATGCCTTTCTTTGCAGTTCAGAAAGAGGTTGTAAGGTTTATACGTTAGACCTGCAGGTCTTCACAGTTACTATTACAAACATAACAAAAAAGATTAAATAAATGATGACAATAACTATAGTTCAAAATCTTTAATTACAACCCGAGCCCTCTATTTGGAGAGTCAACAGTTCTTTGACACGTATTTGGTCACAGTGTCAAACTGATGAATGTCCAACAAAAGCTCAGTGTTACATTGAATAAAGAAAAAAATATATATATACTTCTATGCACCTCATTTAATCTCAAGTCATTCGCTTCAGAATTCTGCCAGTAACTTCTTCAATGAACAACAAAAATATTTTGCTCGGTGCAGCCCAGCATTCAGGCTACTATGTGTCTCGAAAAACCCAGATCCTAAAACCAGAAACCATGAACACCCGCATTTCCAAACTACATTCTATCAAACCATAATTCAGAGATGGGAAGTAACCATTTACATGTACGTTATGTATTCATTTGGTACTTAAGTACAAATTAGATATAGCAACTGAAACTCTTCTTCAGATTGAGTCATTTTGCACTTTAGAGTGCAAAACAACGAATGGCGAATACTAAGTGAAAGAAATCACTGAGGGCATAAAAACATAAAGCAGTACTTCAGTGGTCCGACCTTTTTACTTACTCATTCAAATAGTTACTATAGCTGAAATAACAATAGTTTTTGTTGTGATGTTCATTTCTTCCACTGTACCAAATTAGAATCGGTACATTTTAGGTTTTGTTCCAGTCCTGGCCTTCTGCCCAGGCGAGACAGCAAATCTCAAGTGAACCACTGTCATTGAAAGCCTTGTGCGTGCCCCTCCTCATATGGAGGTGTTAATACACAGTAGCTGAATCATATGGTATGGTAAACGGATCATTATGTAAGGGGCAAAGGAAAGGCAGGCTTGCAATTATTCAGAACCGCTCTCAATCAGTTGTCACAGGTACAGTAACAGCATGTCAGCGGGCAAGTTGAGGTCCCTGTTGTTCCTGTGCATTCAGTGTACTGAGGCCTAGACATCATAGAAGAGCCGAACTAGATGATACCGGATTCCGAAAGCCACCACACTTCCCAAGACCTATGCGAGACAGGGAAACACGTTTAAATTAAAGACAACACAGCATGAAGATGAAAAAGCTTGAAAGCAAACGCCATACCTTAAACAGTGAAAATGTATCTAAGGCTATAAGCTTTGTTGCTACATTTAGAGCATTTACACCATTAGGACTGAGAAGCCATTCCTGACAGCTGCGAACACACTGTACAATAACTCCCCTCTATGTGGGGACAGAGGACACCTCTGACAGTGAAACTACAGCTTCCTCCTTGTATTAGGTCTTTTAAATCACACCCATCACTTACTACTGTGTGTATACTGTATCACGTGTATACTATATGGACAAATGTATTGAGACGCCTGAGCATTAGACCGACAAGGAACAGTCTTGTATTTAACACTGCATTCAAACACACAGATTTTAAAATGGAGATGGTTTCCCCTTTGCGACTATAACAACTTCCACTCTTCTTGGAAGGCTTTCCACAAGATTTTGGAGTTTCTTTGAGAATTTGTGTCCATTCCTTCTGTAGAGCATTTATGAGGTCAGGCACTGATGTTGGACGAGAAGGTCTGGCTCGCAATCTGGACCTCCCTGTGTGCACTGGGGCACAGTCATACTGGAACAGAAAAGGACCTTCCCACTGTGTCCACAAAGTCGGAAGCATGGCTTAATACACAGGTATGTCCCAATACTTTTGTCCATGTAGTGTGCATACATGGTGTAATTTTTCCTCACAATATCACCACACACTTTACAATGACTGACTTTATTTATTATTCTCAAACTTACAACACAGTAAACCCTACAATAGCCGTGCCTTTCTTTATTCTTATATTTAATCTCTTTAACATTATTTTTATATTTAGTGGTAAAATGTATCTGCTTTATCCACAGCGAAACTTGGTGAAATGGCGTTTAGCCACTGTACTGCTTGCTGCTGGAACTATTTTATTTTACTCTGTTCCTGTAAAGCACATTGAATGACCTTTCGTGTAATGTGAGAATGTGCTACAACAATAAAATTTATTTTTCTCCCCATCCCGCACTGTGTCTGTATTATATTCAGCGGCTCCTGCAACACCACAGTTTCCCGTGGGATTAATAAAGCAGAAGACTTCACTGCAGAGACAGTTTGCTCTGGAAGTTGGTTGAAAACTAGTCAGCTCTTTATTTTTGGAGTAAAACAGCTGAACAGGCCAGAAGCACAGTTTTTGTTGTATTTGTAGCTGGGATATGCAGGATGTGGTGTGGGATTTTGTCACTAATATTCAATACAGAGATGTTATATTGTTTTGTATCCTCACCTGTATTGAGAGCATAATGGTTGTAAGGTTCCTCTCATGTGTGGGCCCTAGTATCTTCAACACCAGGTTAATTAGGGTCATGTTATTACACTCAATAAACTCGTCGTCTCCCTCCTGACCCCTGCGAACGTCCAACAGCCATAACGACTCTGCCACCTGCAGGACAAGGATATAACAGTCTCCTATCAAACGTTTACTTCAAGGTTTCTCAAATAAAAATGAATTTACATTTCAAGTGAATGCTCTTATACTCCTAATAGGATACTGAACGTACCTTCAGCACAAGCTGTCCTAAATGGCCAAGGTCCTTCTGTTTGAACTTTGAGTAGCTCATGCCAAGCTTTCCAGTGTCTGGCTGCAATCTACAGACAGATGTGTCACATTTACATGTCAAAAATCAGGTTCATTAATACAAAACTATGTCCACTTCTTTAAATCATGTACATTAATAACTAAGTTCTTATGCTAACAGACACATCTACCATTTTTTCATTTTCAGATGATTGTGAGGTCTGGTCTGATATCTCTTTTACACAAACCCTAAAATATAATGTATTAGCATATTTAATTTAAATGTAATGCTATGTTTTTAAATGAATAATTGTTACAAGATTTCAGGAAAATCAAACTTGTTTTGTTCCCAAGATTAGAAAATAATCTCAAAATAGGCCGGTAATCTTGTTAATCGAATTTTTCTGAACCGAACATCTATACAGTGTTAAAAAGTATTAGTACTTTTAACTTTTTAATGTGGTACGGTTTAGCAAGTTTGAGCCTGATGAAAAGGGCAAATAAGGACATCGGAGTGTCAGTTCTAGCTTAGTAACATTAACAGGTACAGAGCAATGTCACTTCAGGTTGTATTCAACATCTACTGCAGGAAGCTTTTCGACTGGTAGTGTCAGGTCAGCGGTTTAGGATGCCAGAACCAAGAACTAGGTTAGACAAATAGTTTTATGAACCCAAGAACTAAACTAAAAGTTGTTTTTCATTCTTGATCAGCTGTCCATTCCAATATTTGTATATTTACTGATCATACAGCTAGTCTGATAGGTTTAATGACCATTTTGTAGCATTTTATTATTTTCTTATTGAATCTGACTATTTGGTTACGCCTGGACTGACTTAATGTTTGCCAGTTTAAATTCCTGCAGTTAAATGATGAGTTTTGATTTGTGTCATATACAGTCTACACCTATGAATATCTTTTATTTGTGGCACACTTATGTGAAATAGCAATGGTATAGTATTATGAGTACACTACGCTCCACAACACTATTGCTCCAGTATATGTACATTATGTGTGTGATTTTCCACCAAAACCGGTCAGGACATCACTAATGGTGTTATGAATTGTGCGCTGCAAACTACATTCCCCCACTTGTGGAATGATAAAAAGTGAACTTACTGAAGGCAGAGGAAAATAATGGAATAGAATAGAAGGGTATTGAACATGCTATCAATTGGCTATTGTGTGGCGATTTGCATCTTCAGTAATTGACAACAAATGTAATGCTAATGTAAAAACAAATACCTGGGCAAACGATGTCTAGGACACGGTACTACGTGGAACAGCTGAGGCAGAGAATAGATGAAGTTTATGACTTGGGGTATGAAGAAGAGCAGCATGGTCTTGCTGAAATGGCCGAGAATGCCCACCACAGCAAACGTCATTCCAGCAAAGTAACAGAATGTGTCGCCCACAAACACTGAAGACGGGTACCTGAAGGACAAAAGAATGCATTTAAGCACTGAAGTAGTTTACAATCTATTTTGTATTGTTTTGTGCTGCATTTTCTAAAATAAACAGGGATGTATACATGCTTCATATTGTGGTCATTTTAATGATGTTAGTACAATTAAAAATCTCAATAGGTATGTGCAGCAAAGACATAAAACCAACCAGTTGTGGTAGAAGAGGGCCAGTGTGGTGAAAAAGAAAGGAATCATGAAGTACAACGAAAAAACGTGGTCATCCCTGTAGTCTCCTGCAATGGAGAAGTGGATGTTAGTTAAATCTGTAAAAAATGTTTTTAATTTAGTTCACAATGGCCATTAATGTTAATAAGAGCATATGTCCTCTGCAGCATTACGCTGATGAAAAGATGCTTTTCCCATTGCAGGAGAGCTTGTGCACGAAAGCTAATTCTGACACGTGATCTGCCACTAGGGATGCTAAACAGGATTGCAGTGAGCTTAAAATATGAGTTTTTGTGCCCTTCTAAAATGTTTTCAATTTTTTATATATACATACAGTACAGCTCCGGAAAAAAAATAAGAGACCAACTGCAAAAATGTTCAGTTTCTCAGGTTTCATCTTTTATAGGTGCAAGTACTGAACTGAACAGCTTTGCCTTAGTTTTCAAGAACGGCTGACAATATTTCTCCCAATTTCCAAACAAAAATATTGTTTTTTAAAGCATAATTTTAAAGGAAATGACAAAACATCAAAATAAGAGAAATGATGCAGTGTTTACAAAACTTGAATGATTCAAAGAAAACAAATCTCTTGTTCACTCTTAAACAAAATGGCAATAATTACCTCTGACAAACTTCTAGTAGTGTTTTACCATCC
>JBBIGA010000083.1:10508688-10532318 GCA_037576975.1 Alestes dentex
TGGTCTCCTGAACACACAGTATGTCCACCTTCCTTCTCTGCATCATGTCCACTAGCTCTCTAGCTTTACCTGTCATAGTTCCAACATTCAGAGTCCCTACTATATGTATATGTGTGCATATATGTACATATATACATATATGTACATTATATTTTTATATATATATATATATATATATATATATGTATGTGTATATATGTATATGTGTGTATATATATGTGTATATATATATATGTGTGTATATATATGTTTATATATATATATATGTGTGTATATATATGTGTATATATATGTGTATATATATGTGTATATATATATGTGTATATATATATGTGTATATATATGTGTATATATATATATGTGTATATATATGTGTGTATGTATATATATATATATATATATATATATGTGTGTGTGTGTGTATATATATATATATATGTGTGTATATATATATGTATATATATGTATGTGTATATATATGTATGTGTATATATATGTATGTGTATATATATGTATGTATATGTGTATGTATGTATATGTGTATGTATATATATGTGTATGTATATATATGTGTATGTATATATATATGTATGTATATATATGTATGTATATATATATGTTTATATATATATATGTATGTATATATATATGTTTATATATATATATATATATGTGTATATATATATGTTTATATATATATATATGTATGTATGTTTACTTGTAGTTCATTCCTCCGTTTTTGACCCTCATTCTTGACTTGTCTGAGTGGTGCAGGAGGACGATATTTCGTCTCATTGTGCACTATATGTATATGGCTGGGCTAACAATAGAGGTCTACTGGACTTGACTTGACTTGACTTCAGGCAAACTGCTCACATTTCACGGAGTCCAATATTTTTTCTTTTTAAACAAAGGTCAGATTACTCTTGGAGCATAATGTCTTTAATTCACTTTGTAGTTTCTGTATGAAGGAGAGCGAGTTTTTTAGTTGCTTTTATGGAGTTTTGGTCGAATCTGGTTTAATCAAATCTTCCATGTTGTGACATCATTCTTAATCTGCAAACTGTTTACTTCAGAAGTGGTTTTCAGATAAATAAAATACGCACACAGTGCACATTGCTTTTATTTTTTTGTAGGTCCCCTACAATTAACTTGTTAAAGAGGCACGTTGATGTACGGCTTTCATTTTAAATACATAACGGTAATTAATAGCAGTTATTGTGTTATGTTATACGTTATTCTGTAACATTAAATCCCTCATCAGACTGGCAAAGTTCATGACTTTGTATCACTCATGTTTTTTCTTCATCATCCTGATGTGTGTCCTCAGGTTGCCAGGCTCATGTCGGTGAGTTGTGCTGTGTCCTGAGCCTGGATGTCCCAGCACTGGAGAAGAGAACACGTTTCCTCATGCCCTCCCCCAGCCCTGGAGCCTCGTTGGACTGGGGAGAAGACCTCACGCTGTGAGTATCTCACTGGTGACGAACTGGTCACATCTGGGTCTAAGAGCTCTTCCAGGACTGTTTCTTTCTCTGGTGGACAACATGAAGTAATTGTTCAATATGAGCAACCACATGTTTTCTTAAACTCAGTAAGGCTAGTGATTTATCTAAACTGCGGACATGTTTGAAAGCTGCTTGTAAAGAGGCCAAACAGAATATCAAAACCTACACATAGTTTTAACTTGAGTGTTACTGAGCGTCAGTGAATATGTACCAGAGCCTTGAGATTGGTGACCTAGAAATCCTTCTTTCTTCATGATTATCCTTGTTAAAGTATTATTCTGCCTCTACATTTTTATTCTGAGGAACATGCAAAAAAGTCAAATTTGGGCTAGTACTACACTCTGCGTTTAATCTTTTTTTGTTTTTTTTTGTTTTTTTTTGTCTGGAACTTTTGGAAATTGGCCTAGAAATGTAAGAGTTTGTAGAAAGCTTTATGGAATTAAAAGACAGGCTTGCGTTCAGTGATTACTGCAATGCTTGTATCCCAAAAGAGGCATCCTAGCTAGTATTCTAGCTTTTACAAACAGTGTTAGATATGCTTAGATTTTTGTACGTGTTCTTTGAAGCTCCTTTCATGGTGATAAAAGAGAACCGAGTGTGGTTCAGTGAGACTGCCAGTGCATCTACACAAAGTCCTACAGATGTCTGAAGCCATTGGCTGGGCAGACAGCGGGCCATTAGCTTACTTTAATCAGACAATCGAGGAGCACGTTCACATGCCCTTGCTTTGAATTGCTGCATTCAGCCTGCTGTGGTTCTGAAATGGTCCTGACTATTTACAAAACAAAGGGTAGGTGGCAGCTTCTAAGTTGCATAAAGGATTAACCTTAACACTTGACGGAGCGTGCACAGTCATTTCTGAAGACATGCCCAAGCATCTATCACAGATTTCTTTTCTGTTTATTTTAGGGATTTGCAACCGGAAACCAAAGAACTGAAAGTTAGGCTCGTGGAGCGCAATAGCAAAGGGGAACGTAAGTCAGTCACCGGTACCAAAACACAATTTCATGTAACTGTTAAATACATTTTAGAATTACATTAAATATGTCATTCTAAAAAAAAAAAAAAAGCTTCATACCCTTGAGTTTCTCAACTTCGGTCTTGGAGAACCTACTGCTCCTCACAGTTTCAGGTATTCTCTGCCAAAAAAAAACCCCCAGATCCAACCCTTCAGCTCATTATAAAGCTCTTCTTGAGTTCTTCATGGTTGAAACTTGGCATGACTGTGGGTCTCAAAGACAAGAGCTGAGAATGCCCCACCCGGTCCAAATTATGTTCAAATGGAAGGATGGATATCCCTTGTATGTACTCTGTCACAATCAGGTGTTTCTGTCCCGTCTGTCAGAATTCTTGCCGGGCCATGCCTGCTTATCGCTGGATCTCTCTAGGAGCAGTCCCAATGGACTTCACAAGCTGTCCATCACACCAGGTCATGGTCTGGCACCGACAGCTACTGTTACCTTGGAGGTGAGTGGATTCATATGGTATTCAGTCTCATAGCTCGTTGAGATGAGCGTGTATGATCGTTATTACAAATTTCACCACAGTGACATTTTACGTACTCTAAGGTGTTTGTCCTAAACACATTTAAACGTTTAGAACATCTACAACACACAAGTGTTTTTTGTAAAAAAAAATAATAAACACTATTAATCATTGCATTAATTAGTGTAATTAATGTATCAGCTTATACTCCTTCAGCTTATACTCCTAAATAATCAGCCTATACTCCTTCCACAAGGTCGCAGTCAGTGTTTTGCAACACTGATATGAGTTGTGATAGGCCATAGTCCAAATGGCTGTGTGAATTATTGAACAGAAGCATATCTTATTACATCAGATTACCCAGTGGGCTGACTGCTTGTTCCTAAATAACTTGATAGCGGCGCATGGCTATCTGTCGCTGTGATCACTGTCACTTTCAGATGTAACAACATGTTAAGGTTGTTTTCAGGTTGTGTTCTGTGTTCTTTTTAATTTTTTTTTATTTTGCCCACTCTTCATAGCTCTTGTATGTGGAGCTCAATGATGTGCGTGGGTGTCAAAATGCCACACCGCTTCGCTCTTCACTCACACCGTCCAAAAAGGTGGACGTTGACCGCACCATCATGCCAGATGGCACCATCATCACCACAGTTACTACCATCCAGTCGCGGCCGAAACTGGACCGCAAACTAGGTACCTAGTGTTCCAGTAACCTCACCTTTTCTTTTTCTTTTTTTTTTTTTTTACTAGAGCCTGTACAAAAAAAAGTATATTTACTCTTTCACACCTGAAAAATACAATTTAGGCTTTGAAGTGCCATGCAGAATAGTTTATAAATGTTTCTGAAATGCAGTACTCTTGGGGGAAAAAAGGTCAAGGGATTTACTGGCCCCATTACATTTTTCTAAGTGTGTATCTATATTGTCCGTGTGTGTCTGTGTCTGTCTATGTGTGTGTTTTCAGGAGATTCTCCCTCTAGGTCCCCGTCTAAGGTGGAGGTGACGGAGAAAAGGCCGACAGTGCTGACAGAGAGCTTCCAGAGCCGAGCCAGCATCAGCCCCACACCTAGCAGTCAGTTCAGCTTTAAGCTCTGCTTATTAAGGCTTATATAAAGCGCTGCGGTCTGCTGTGTGTGTCACTGTCGATTATATGCAGTGGTTCATCGTTTCTAAGACTTGAAACTTTGTTCCTGATGTGTGTGTGTGTGTGTGTGTGTGTGTGTGTGTGTGTGTGTTTGTATGAACGGTCTGTATTGCAGCAGAAAGCCCCCTCTCAAACGGGCTGGACCCTGTAGCAGAGACGGCCATCCGGCAGCTGACTGAGTCGGCGAGTAAAGTAGCGAAGAAGACGCCCACCAAACGCAGCACGCTTATTATCTCTGGAGTATCAAAGGTTAGACAGTACTGTAATGTAATGTTCCCTGCTACTCCTCCTATCTATGAAGCTATTTTAATAATGTCTAGGTATTGTTTGTGGGCCATTAGGAAGGCCAGTTTGTCATGACTTCTAAAATTGCATTTCAGATATTATTAAAATATCTGAATAGATGACATTTCTTACTTATTTATTTAGCTTTCTGATCCTGACATTTATTTCAGATCTAATTTTAAGAGAATATAAAATCAGTGGCATAGCCTAAGCCCTGTAAGCTCAGCCATCTCAGGTAGTTCATCAAGATACACTTGGGTGACAAAGTGGGGAGCTTGTAATCATCTTGTGCCAGAGATCCTGGTTTCTGAATCAGCAAACTTAGTTTGCACCTTTTTTTAATGCAAGTCTAGTAAAGTGGCATTTTTAAACCCCCTCTTTTCATTCCTACCTCCCACCCACAGGTTCCGATTACAGAAGATGACTCGGCATTGTCAGTGGGCTATGCTGCAGCCATGGACGCTGCTCTGCAGGGGGAGCACTCTCCAAGCGGAGCCTCAAACCACCATGGAGGTACTCCTCACCAGGATGCAGATGAGACCACGCCATCTGATGTATCCGAGCGGCCATCCGTGGATGATGTAGAGTCAGAGACGGGCTCCACTGGAGCGCTGGAGACACGCAGCCTCAAAGACCATAAAGGTGCCTGATTCATATTATATACATACATACATACATACAAATACATGTATGTAAAAGATGTTTCAGTCTTGTGAAACTGTGGTTTCGGGGCAAAATGCTCAGCTCTCTAACATGGCCCTCTTTCATTCACAATAAAAACTTGACATGGATTGCTCGATAATTTATTGATACCCCTTGACTTATTAGTCCTTTAATCAGCATTTAACAAAACTTTCCACCGCAATTGCCACTTAAAATATCAGGCTTGATGGTAATATTGCTGCAGTGTTACCAACACTACAGTTCTCTTTCTGCAGATGCAGCCGGGGGTGTTGCCTTTTTGTATTATGTTAACCCATAATAATAAGATAATCCCTAAAGATGATAAACTCCAATTATTTTATTAACTTTATTTGACTGGTTAACAGTGGTTGTCATGGCTGTTTATCTCTATGGCAGGCAGCATTGCCCGGCAAATACCTCCAGCCCAAAGTTTACTCAAAAACTAGCTACGACAAAGTGAAACTTTTCATTTTCTCCCCCGACAGCATTTTCAACCTGCTTGTGTTGTACCTTCACAGAAAACGAATATAAAGTTATGTAAAGATTATAAAGAATAAAGAATATTAAGATTCTGCATGACCACGTGCTGTTCTCTCATAACTTGTCCCATGGTGTGTAAATATCGCATATGGATAGAAAATATCAATAAAGGACATTTTTAAGAGATGCGAAGAGGGTCACTAGAAATCAGACACTTTACAAGAGAGAAGGTTTTTGTATTTTTGAGAGGGTGGGGTTGGGGGATTGCATCCCATCTCCCTTCAAATTGAGCACTGAGTATATGTGTGTACATACATTTGACTGGTGCTACTAATAGTGGAAGCACAGTGCAATTCATCACTGGACAAGTCACATCTAAGTATACATGTGGTACCAAAAATATGTGTGTTACAGTTTCCCGTAAAAACTTAATGGCAGCTCATTAAGTATAGTGTATGTATCTGTTTGTGTTTGTTTAAGCATTCACGTTCTGACTTTGGGTTTCAGTGGGCTTCCTCCGCAGCGGAACAAAACTGCTGTTCCGCAGAAGGCACCGGCAGAAGGACCCCAGCTTCAGCCAGTCCCACGAGGACGTCTGCAACTTAGACAATGACTCGGCCACGGCCTCCTGCTCCTCCAGCAGCCGGAAGAAGTCTGGGAGCTTCTCGCGCCGCCTCATCAAGCGCTTCTCCTTCCGTTCATCTAAGTCCAAGGGTAAAAGTAGCGCCACCAATGGAGGGGCCAGTATGGCTGACAACTGAGGCACAAACGGAGAGAGAAAAAGAAAGAGAGGAACTGGAGAGACATGGTGCGGGCACCAGTCAAACGAGTAAAGGGGCAGCTAGAGCGTTTGAAACAGTTGCAGGAACAGAAGAGAGTCTCTGCTTCTCTCTCCAAGACTTTCTGAGAGAGGGTAGTCGGTGGCATAGTTCTGCCTCTCCTCGTCCACTGCATTTGACCCAAACCATCATTGCTTCGTGACGCCGAGAGGAGGACATGTACCTCAGACGAGGCTTACGTCATGTTCAGGGCAGAAATCTCGAAGAAACGTCTGAAAAACAAAGGGATTTGTCTTCTGAAATACCTATCGATTGTCTAAAACTGTTTAATAAATAAAAATAAGGCTGCTTTAGTGGAGGATGAAGGAGGAACACAATGGGTTGAGAAAATAGGACAGGAGCAAAATGCTGTAAGGTGTGTTCAGCACAAGGGGGCGACATAAACCAACACTTATCAAAGCCTCTCGCATTTTGTTGCAATGTTGTTTTTATTATTTATTTCATTTTCATCAGTTGCACTTTGAACCTTTCTCTGATTGTTTACAATGCTGGGGGAGCTTTTCTTCATCAGTTTTCTTATTTTGTGTATTGTTTACTGTCACTGACACTAAGTTATTACTCCTTACGGCATAAGGAGTCTTAAATGGGTGAATTATGGTGAGGCTTATGCTGTGCGCTTTGTTGTTTTGCTGTAGTTAATAGCAACGTAGACAGACAAATATTAAGCCCTGTTTTTTCAAATAGTGGTACTTCTTCGACTTTCATCGTTGCACCTTCTTTTTAATGTTTATTTGTGTTTAAAAAAAAAAAGTACACAGGAGTAGTATGCATATCTCACAGTTCTGTTTGAGAGAATTTTAGTTGTAAATGGACGAACCCATAGGAATGGAAATAAGCAAGACAAATTTAACTATGTTTATTCTTAAGTGTGTATGATAATGAACAAATCGTTCAATTTATAAAGATAAATTTACAGTAAGTTATGGTAAGTCTTTCAGGTTGCAAAAATAATAATAAAAAAAAAACCTCAGGGGATACAAAGAAAAGGTTTCCACAAATTGTGTTCAGTCTTTTCAAGACTACTCGTTGTTCAGAAGAAAAACCTAGCCTGGACAGTTATGCTCCAAAATAAGACAAAAAATCCCTTGAGGGACTTAAGTCCTTATTTCTTTAGCTGCAATAAACTTAGAATGCATAAAGTGGGGTCTCCTGCATGCATGGCATTTCCGACTTGACCTAAACGTGTGTAAATAGCGATATTTTTGGAAAGCTGGCGCTTCAGGGGAGGAGATCAAGTCTCTGTTTCACCTTCAAATATACATAACAGCTCCAGGGACTTTTACCAGCAAGTTGTCAACTTAATTCAGCTTCTGATGGCTTCAGCTATTCAAATGGACGTGAGACCATCAAGGTACATTGCAAGACAATAGCAGGATTTTTCTATTAAGTGTAGGCCTGTGGCCTTTGATGGTGAAACCTGGTTGAGTGCAGATGCGATCTCTCTCTCAACCTGGTCAGCGAAGTCATCATTGTCTTCTTTCTACCCTTCCTCCAGTTTTCTTGACGATACCTTAAGGCACCCAATTCCAAATACATTATTTGCAGAGTTTATCCCAAATTATGAACATTTGTGTCTGGGACACCTGATAGAAGTCATACAATAACAATGTTTTCAGCTGTTGATGTATGTCTGAACTCCTTCGCCCCTTCTCTGGTCTGTTATGCTCTTTCCTGCCAAAAAAAAAGCTTGAATAAAGACCCCAATGTTAGAGTATCATTAGGCCCAGAATGCCATTCTCTATAATAGTGAGTCGCCTAAAGAGAAGGAATGCCTCTCAGATATTTGGAGCTTTATATTACTGTGTGGCTACTTTAATGTTTAATTTATTCGGAATAAATTATTTTTGAAAATGCATTCTTCTACATTCTCTTCTTTTCAAACCTAAAACTAGTGGCTGGTTTGCATTATTTAAAGAACTAGAACACTGATGTAATTGTGGAAAAGTCTACATTATTCCCTACTGTCAAAGATATGGTGTTGGAAATGATGCTAGTAGTTTTATTATCAGTCAGCACAAACTCAATTTTTTTCTTGCAGTATAGAGAACTTATTGTCTAGAAGACACTTGATGTGACACATTTAAATACAGAAGTGGGAGTCCTCATTTTAATCCTTTTTTATTATCTATACAAATATGTGTTTAAATATAACAACATATGTAAGGTTACTTAGGCTAACTAAGCCATTTTCATTTCTTTGTCTGAATATTTCAAAGACCTTCCCGCCAAAAAAAAAAACCTCAATGGATTTAAAATTCAGAGGGAACATACTTAATTGGTTTAAATTTTCCGCCCAAATTTGACAGGCAGAGGACTAGGCCAATGGCAGAAGAGCTACATTCTGTCACCCAATCAACACGTAGTGTGTATACGTGAGCTCTGATTGGGTATTTCAGTTTGCACTGTTTATGCACAGCAGCCCGCAGTCAATGAGAAGTCGGGAGATTGTCAAAAGACCCAATGAAAAGCTTTTCGGCGTGGAAGTGGCCAATAGGTGGGAGGGGGCGGGACGAAGAGCCTGGCCTTAAATTCTGCAGCAAGTTCATTGAAAGCATTGGATTTTTCTTTAGCTCGAAGAAAGATACGAAGGAAACAGCGAGAATGTCTGGAAGAGGCAAAACTGGAGGGAAAGCTCGGGCCAAGGCCAAGACTCGGAGCTCAAGAGCTGGTCTGCAGTTCCCCGTGGGCCGTGTTCATCGTCTCCTGCGGAAAGGAAACTATGCGGAGCGTGTGGGGGCTGGAGCTCCGGTGTATCTGGCCGCCGTGCTCGAGTACCTTACGGCTGAGATCCTGGAACTGGCGGGCAACGCGGCAAGGGACAATAAGAAAACCCGCATTATCCCCCGACATCTCCAGCTGGCCGTCCGCAACGACGAGGAGCTCAACAAGCTGCTTGGTGGTGTGACCATCGCTCAGGGAGGAGTCCTGCCCAACATCCAGGCCGTGCTCTTGCCAAAGAAGACCGGCCAGGCCGCCCCTAGCTCCGGCAAAGGGGGAAAGAAAGGCTCCTCTCAGTCCCAGGAGTACTGAACAACACCAGCCCACACTGGCTAGAAAACTTAACACCCAAAGGCCCTTTTAAGGGCCACCCAGCTCCTCTTGCAAAGGAGCAATTTCCACTGTTTCGATGTCTGTCTC
Source organism: Alestes dentex (assembly GCA_037576975.1). Lineage (NCBI taxonomy): Eukaryota > Metazoa > Chordata > Actinopteri > Characiformes > Alestidae > Alestes > Alestes dentex. The sequence goes on from JBBIGA010000083.1 coordinate 10,518,248, forward strand.
CCTGTGCTTTTCTACGATTACAAATAAACCTGTCTTAAATGTAATTCCGTTGACTTTTTTTTTTTTTTTTTTTTACTCGGTCTAGGCTCCATTGTAGCTCCAGCCATGTGCAATAGGTATGAATACTGATTATCTGGCATTGTTGGAGAACTTAACATGGGTAGGTAATAGTTTTGTGTTGACGTTCAGTCTCATAATGCTCCATACTAGCTCAAGTGCTGGTAAGATATTAGGTATTCGTAAGATCGAAGATATTCACGCTAAACTTTGTGCTTAACAGTGGCAGTTAAGCTAAACATAAAATCCCACTTCAGTAGCTGTTTAAACTACAGAATTTCGCTAAAACATGCACTCAGGAGTCTCAGGATCTTTCGTGCTCCTAAGAGCTAAGATATCCTTTAATTTTGTGCTTAGAGATGCTAATTAAGCTGAACATGCCAAAGCTTTACTTCAGTAGCTGCCTAAACTACTGAACTGTATTGCAAACTCATGGTGATTTAGTGTAGCCTAATGTCTAGGCAACTGAGAAAATTTTAACAAGTCATTGGATAGCCATACTGGATAAACAGCTCCTGCTTAAGATGAACATCATGAAGCTTTGGTTCAGTAGCTGCCTAAACCACTGAATTTCAGTAAATTAAACATGCACTCATCAGAGTCTCATAATTCTTTATACAGGCTTAAGTACTAAGATCTAAGAAACTTTGTGCTATTAATACTAGTTATGATAGACATCCAAAAGCTTTACATCAGTAGACTTACTGGATGAAAAACTCATGATCTAGTGTAGTCAAGAATCACCCAGACAATTGATAGAAAATTTTAATTTAACAAGTTCAACTTAAGATTGCATTTCCACAGTAAGGCACATCTCAAGGTAAGGATCAGCATACACGTGTGTTGAATTAGCCTACAGGCTACTGACAAAGACTTTAGAAGACTTGGGCCCCATATGATCCAGATCTGACTGCCACCTATTCCGGGAGAACGTTTCGGGTCATGTTTGCCCTCTAAACAATAACGGGCGGTTTCCTGAACACAAATTAGGCCAGGTCCTGAATTTACACAGCTAATGATGGTCCACCACTAAAAAAAAAAAAATCTTTTTTTTTCAGTCCTCCACTAGCCCTAATGTGTGTCAGGGGCGTGGCAGTGGATGATACATACATATGCAGGTCCAAGTCCACTAAAAGAAAAGTAGCACCTGGTGTAAACGATACTATAGATTTAGGCTAAAGCATCTGAGAGTAAACGCGGCTGCAGGTTTACCAGATGGTAAAATGTCCCCCGTCACTAAAAATAACCAGCAGAGATCGTGGGACCTGTTGTTTCAGAAGAAAGCATTGAGGTTACGGTAGTGGATGAAAGTCCATCACACCTGACGAGCTGAAACTGCTCTATAAGAATGAAACCACCTTCTACTCATGAGGTTACATATAACTTGACATCTTATTTGAGAAGGTGGTGTTTATACTCCGCTCCAAATGAGCGGTTTCTTGGTTCACAGTGTGGTCAAGGTACAAACATCAGTATCTTGCTAAAAGACTGATCAGTGGTCATATTGGTAAAAAGAGGCAGAGAATCGCTGTTTCTTCCAGTTAAATGGGACTGTAGCCGTCCTGCTCAGCCATTAGGTATAACTTACAAGTTGATAGATGCAATTACAATCCGGCTACATGAAATGACCATTACTCTGAACGTGGAAGGTGTCTGCATGAAGTGGACAGTGTTAAAAGTCTGTAGTGTGGGTCGGTGGTCTCCCTCCACACCGCAGTGGCTGTGAAGAGCCGTTACTGGGTGTCGTTCAGCTGCCTGGCCGTGGTGAGGATGTCCTTCGCTCCTTTAGAGAGCAGAAGGTTGGCCAGGTCCATGCCCAGCTTCTCCGCAGCACCCAGAGCCGTCGGAGAGATGTTACTAGCCGTGATTCCAACGTGGACGTGCTCTTCTGTGTCCTCTTGCACCTGAAACACACACACATTTATAGCTTCTGCCTGTAAAGTTCAGTCCACACTCCTCCAGCAGGATAAGACAAGTTTTAGAAGGCTAGAAGCAGCTGTTTTAATGAATGATACCACTAAACCACTCTAGAACAATGGTTGGTGAGTAATGAATTCACATGTACGCGACTAAAACCTTAAAGGTTTTATTTTTACTTGTTTCACAACGGCTTCCTTTCTTTCAGTCAGTCTTCTTTAAATGTTATGGTGACAGACAAGGTCATTTTGCCGCTTGCCTTGTCAGCTTTAAGGAATTCTACATTTCGCAGCCTAATCTCGATCTGCCTCGTCTGTAGCATACGATCGAGTACTGCAGACAAATACATTTGCCTGTACTTGGTCAAGGAATAACTGAAACACACGTGGGGCGACTGGTGGGACTGGTGGTTAGGGAGCTGACCCTGTGATCAGAAGGTCATGTGCTCGAATCCCAAGACTGCCAGTGGCACCACTGAGGTACCCTTGAGGTAGGTACCATCCCCACACATTGCTCCCCAGGTACTGTGTTGCTGGCTGCCTGCTGCTTCACTTGGTGAATGGATTGAATACAGAGAAACAAGGTTCACACTGTGTGCTGTACTGTGGTGGGTTCACACGTGACTATAAGGGGCCACTTCACTTTACACTTATAACAGTCCAGGGGGCTCCTGAGTGGTGTAAACGTCAGTGTTGTGTCATATTGTCAAAAGAACTACGGTGATCCATTGTGAGTCCAAACAAATACAAGCGGCCACGCTCTCTCTGGACGAACGGGCTGGCATTTGTTCTCCCAATCACTCAGCAGTGTGAGTGTTTGTTATCTAATATTCACAGTCAACAGTCACACAGTAGCAGTCAGCCTTCTCCTCCAAGTGTGTGGAGCTGCCTAGGGGGCACTAGGGGTGGCACGATACCACTTCTTCCTGTCCGATACTGCAACCTGCCAATGCCAATTTTCTCCGGGATCAAAAAACTTTTCTGCTTCTGATACCAATCCGATAATTCTTCCTTTTCTTAAACAACTAGGTTGTTAATAATACATTTGTCTGGGTGCACTTTGAATCTGATATGGCTCCTTACTTCCTCTATAGTGTGCTATATAAAGTTATATACTCAAATATAATAAAATGTGAGTTTCTACACCCATTTAGTGCACAACTGACCCATTATGGAATTCTGCATACATGGCTGTATCCCCAGTGGCTCTTTGTTAGATATATTATACATTACTTGGGTGCAGGAGCCTGTCTTTAAGTCCTACATACGGCACTATGTAGGGAGCAGAGAGGCATTTGAGATCCTCAGTGATGCTGCATTAGTGTCAGTTTGAAACAACATGGTGGCATTTCATCTGACTTGAAGGAAGCCTGTCGCAGCCTTCACCCACCTAGCTTGGTAGCACTGTGTGACGGGGGAGACCTAGCTAGCCAGCAAAGACAAACTAGAGGAGACAAGTTACGTATAAAATAAATCAATAAACAAACAGGCTTGTTAATTAGCTAATGCGTTTTGGACTGGCTGGTGTGTTGGAGCGGAGATAATATCTAAAATCTCCAGGATCTCCAAGATCTCCAGGATCAGGTTAGAGTACCACTGCTATATAGAAACAAACGCATAAAGAAAAACGGGGGAGTTTGGTGGGCATCATTACGCAAAGACATAAATGCCCTTCTGGAAATTTTCTGCAATATGTTGACAATCGATTGGTTGATCTGTTGAAATTGTGCAAGGGTAACAAAGCTCAAATGTATTGTTACAACTACACTAAGTAATTGCTGTTAATACACCGGATATTCCTGTAGGATGCAGCCTGTCTTGGTGCAGGGCAGCTCTAAATCTCCTTCCGTTTTCCTACCTCTTCTCTTTTGACATGTTTCATATGAGGAAATGTGTCAATTTTCTGCCACACTTAACCTTGGTTGCTGACAAATCACCAAACTTCTAAACGTTAATTCTAGTTACATGTTCCTAATGTCACACTCCATGATCCGTTTTTGTATTGATTTTGAACTGCACTAGCGGGTGCACTAGTGCGAGCATAGGAATCTGAACAACGCTGACGAGGACCGAACTGTGATGGCTAGTCGACTGGGCCAAAGTATCTCAGAGACAGCAGGTTTTGTGGATTGTTCCTGGTCCAAACAAGGACAAATGGTGAACCAATGACAGGGTCATGGACACTCAAGGCTCACTGATGCATGGAGGGAGCAAAGGCTAGCTTGTCTGGTCCAATCACACAGAAGAGCTACTGTAGCACAAACTGGTGAAAAAGTTAATACTGACTATGACAGAAAGGTGTATAACACACATTCATCACAGCTTGCTGTGCGTTGGGCTGCATAGCTGCAGACCGGTCAGAGTTCCCATGCTGATCCCTGTCTGCTGCTGAAAGTGCCTACAATTGGCAAAAGAGCATCAGAACTGGACCATGGAGGAACGGAAGGCGGCGGCCTGGTCTGTCACATTTTTTATTACATTTCTATTACTCGTGATGCAGTGTTCTGTTGGGAGACTTTGAGACCAGGCATTCACATGGATGTCACTCTGACATGCACCTCGTCCTTTAGACCAATTACACCAATTCATGGCTGCGGTATCTCCTACTGGCAGCGGCCTCTTTCAGCAACACGTGCCCTGCCACACTGGAAAAATGTTCAGGAATGATTTGAGGAACACAAAGAGTTCAGGGCGTTAAACATGGCCGCTAAATTCCCCAGATCTCAATCCGATTGAGCGTCAGTCGGATGGGATTTGGAATAATCCTTTAAATTGTATCATAGGCTTGATATATGTTATGTTGGTTGGTCAAGCAAAACAAAAAAAAATCTGAAAACCATCTTGCATATTTGGATTAAGCCAGTTTGGCTAATGAAAAATATTGCTAAGATAATGGCTGGCAGGATTAAGGGAATGAGAAACAGAAAGAGAATGAATATGTATGTATGTATGTATGTATGTATGTATGTATGTATGTCTATGTACATGTGAGACTGCGCTCTAACCTTGTTATCTAGCTCTATGTTGGTCTGCATGGTGTCCTTCAAGCAGTCAGCGCCATCTAGACTGTAAACTGCACCTGTCAGATAGAGCTGTAACCAGAAAGAAAAGCTTTATTTTAGCCCAGATATATATGCAGGTATAAAACACACAATCGGGTCAGTTCATCTGACTTAAATGATCAGCTGTTCTCATGATAAGGTGCTTTATTTGCCTTAAAAGTAAGTTTGTTGAGTTTTACTTACCACAGAGTTTTTCACCTCGGTGTAGACAGCGACTGGTACACTACAGCCTCCTTCCTAAGTGAAGAGCAGAGAGAATGAGATTTACAATACAATCATAATTTCATTATTTACGACAGTCAGAACCATTAGACTGTAGCAAACTGTTGCTGGTTCAAGGTTATTTGCACAACCAGAACAAAGACAGTCATAACAACAATTTAGCAACGAGAGATATTTACTAATGATTTTCGAGTGACGTTCCCACGAAATCTAAAAAAGCAGCTAAAAACGTGTGCTAAAAATGTCTACATTCGAAGTGTTTTTCAAAACAGCCTGCTGCTTGAAGCAGACCATTCAGTTAAAATGAGCATGTACATGTGGTAAATGTTGCAGACCAAGTACACTCCTTCATGGCAGCGGCATTCCTTAATGGTAGTGGCTTCATTCAGTGTCCTCCCACACTGCAAAAATTGTTCAGGAATGGTTTGAGTAACAAGAGTTCAAGGTGTTGATTTGGCCTCCAGAATCAAATTGAGTATCTGTGGGACGTGCTGGACGAAGTAGTCCGATCCATGAAGACCCCACCTTGTAATACACAGGATCTGTTATGATGTTATGGCTCATCGAATATTTACCTGAAAATACATGTCATTTGTCCTGTATTTTTTTGCTCTTAAATGTTGATTTACAAGGCATTTCCAGTTCATCCCAAAGGTGTTGGATGGGGTTAAGTTCAGGATTCTGTGGGCCAGTCAAGTTCTGAACTCATCCAGCCATGTCTTTATGGAGCTTAATTTGTGCACTGGGGCACAGTCATGCTGGAATAGAAAAGGTTCTTCCCCAAACTGGGTCCACAAAGTTGGCGTTGTCCAGAATGTCTTGGTCTACTGAAGCATTCACTGGAAGTAAGGGGTCTAGCCCAAACCCTGAAAAACAGGTGTGTCCCAATGCCTTTGTCCATATAGTGTGTTTGACAATATGGTGACTAACAGCAAGTGTACTTTTATGTTTTTACATGTGACACATTTGGTCCTCCCTTCTTTTCAGACCAAATGTGGAAACCCTCGCAATAGTAGCAGTCACACATGGGACATCAAGTGGCCATGGCAGAGGTAGCCTAGTCAGATCTAGATACTTAAGTTTACTTTTAAAGGATGAGTGAGAATGACTAACCAGCTGTTTGAGGAAGGCCCTCTCAGCTATGCAGCGCAGTACAGTGTCTGGGTGGTGCAGTATGGACACCATATTTAAGATGTCCCGGTCTTTCGCCCTGACCTCCACAGCCAGTGCTCCCTGAGAAACAGAGTTCAGTACAACTGTGAGACACACAGGCAATCCACCTGCATCAGAATGATGTAGCATAATATTGAATAAAGCCAATTTCTTGGTCAATATAAAATGTGTTATTTTCAAATGAAAATGAGTCCAAACAGCTCCGATTCTTAAAACGGTCTACATGTCTCTGCTGTGTGAACTGTTCCCCCTAATCACCTTTACATATAAAAGGAGAATTCCACCAATTCAATGCTCCGTTCCAGAGAGACTTAAGAGTCCTGATTGTTCACAGTGGTGGTGACAGGACCCAGGCATCTGAGGAGCTAATGCCTCTAAAAGCTCCTTCAGGGAAAGCTATTACATGAAATACTTATGAATTCACTGCCTGATGTCGGTGGCATTGTTTTATGATGTTTGGCCTTTATTATTATTATTATTATTATTTTTTTTTAATCTATTCATGCCAGAGAGGGACACCACAGGGCTGAAGTTTGGGCCCAAGCTCTGACATAAAAAAAAAACCAACAAAAAACTATCCACTGCTTTTTTAACACGTTAACTTTAGAAAACTGGTTTTCATTATTTTATAGTCGGTAGTCACTGATCATTGGTGAAACTTTTGGTTTTGAAGAAGACATGCCAGGTTTGTCTTTTGCATTAACATTCATTTCGTGTTGGATCATGAAAAAAGGAACGTATGATTTAGTTCTTCAACATCAGTCTTTCTGATTTACATATTACTAGACAATATTTCATTCTTCAACAGGATATTGATTCTAGGCATTCCTCAAAACTGTGCCAAAATGATATCCAAAAGCAAGAAGTTTTAAGAATTATGTCTTTCTTGGCCTCCGCTGCCTAAAATGCCGTTTAAAATGAGCATCCAGTAAAAGAGAGAGAACTGTCTGCATGCCTGAAAAGGTGCTGGGAGGGTTGGGACACAAGTTATTCCCAAAAATCGCAGGAAAGAATCCAGAGAATCTGTGCTACTGTGATAAAGGCAAGGGGTGTTTTTTTAAAAAAATGAAATTTAATATGAAAGCTTATGCAGCCATTAAATTGCATTTACAGTGTATACTGTTACATTACAACTCAGTTACATTTGTTTTGCTGTAGCAGCATATCTTTTTTTTATTCCAAGGATAGGCCCACATTTCTAGCCTGTACTGTCCATGCAGAATGATGTAAGGGAAAATAGTGCCTAAGGAAAAAATACTTTTTCTGATTTACTACCTTAACTTCTATTCAATTTTATATTTTATATTTATGACAAGTGTATTTCATACTGGGTAGTATATAAAATAGTTCCTATCACCACCACTGTTAAGTCAGTACGAATGACTTTTGGTCTCAATGGCTAAAAAATGCAGAAACTTAAAAAAAAAAAATTGTTTCCCTTCAAATGAAGTTTCAAACACAGCTTATAATGTGACTTTGAATTACATGGAACCCATTTGACTTTAATGTACTTCAGGTTTAGAGACATGTGGTGCTTGACCCCTCTTTTTCGTCTCGATGCTAACTGTGTAGCCCTTAGCTTGCAGCAGCATCACATATTTAAAACAGAATTAAAGATGGAGAATTTGGCCACAAGAAAATTCAACGTTACAGACATGTTACATTTTTGAAGCAAATTTAATGCTCTGGTCAAGCTTTGTCTGCCATTTTTGGTACTGAAAAGAGAACTGTGTCAAATCGCAATGACTCCTGAAAAGGTTCTGCTGCTGAAGTCTACATTTATGGTTACCTGATCCCTCATCCCTCTATGGGATCATCAAACTATTTCACGTGAGCTAATACAGTAGTGGAACGGCTCTTAAGGGAGAAATAATGAAAGCGGGGTTGGACTAATTGACTCATTGAGTGACTTTCGAAAGAGTCGACTTGAGTTGTTGTGAGATTATTCAGCCGGAGGGCATTTCGAGATTTTATCCAATGACTTTGGGAAATTGAGGACACTCCTGACTTCACGCGTCTCTCGTCATCAGCGTATACGTTGGCCTTCACTATGAATGGTGGGGCACCTGCTCGCATGCAAACAACACAGCAGCACAGCAGTGTTTCGCTCTATTTGGCAACCGTTGACACAGATGGTTACACAGGTGTTTCCTACAATGCTGCCTTCCAAAACACAATGATCTGAGGATAAAACCTTATACATCTCCTTTATTTTTCTGCCAAAAGTAGACATTACCAACCAGGCCTGAAACACAAATTTCTGAAATCTAAATGATGTTGCAATGCAGCAGTAGCTCTTTTAATGTCTAATGAAAATTCCCGAGTCCACTCACCTGACCAACAGCATACATGCAGTCTTCGGGGCCCAGGACCTGAGAGACATGACAGAGAATTTAAACAGTATTATATATAACATGCCTAATAAATCTGGAAATTTACTCTTCCATTACATTACACCGATTCTTCATCCAGCAAACGTATTGTTTCACTACACAAACCATGCGATGTTAGCATTAGTTAAAATGTTGTCTATAAATATCTTTAAGATAAATGATGAAGTAGCATGGAGAAGTTAATGACTGTCTATAAATGTCGAGAAATTTGTGATTGCATGGAGAAATCCAGAAAAATTTCAGCATTTACCAGATGTCCCCATTAAAATGTGAAAACGCACCATTTTGTAACGATTATGCACTGCTAAAATATATATAATATAATACAAAAATATAAAAGAATCTGGAAATTCTAATATGAATGAATTCATTGCACTTGCATGTCCCCTTCGATGACACTGCACAGCTTTAAAAATGTCTGTGAATGTCTGTAAACGGACCAATTTTTAGTAACACAGCAACTTGTCAGTTAGCACCTCACTGACCTACGTGTGAAAGCATAACGGGGTCAAATGTTTGTGTGTTTATAGACAGTAAACCCCCGCATATACGTTCAACACCCATGGCTTCAGTCTCGCAAAGATTTTTTCTGAGAACCGAACTAATAATTGTTTGTGGAAACCTCCGCGCCTACGCGGAAACTGCAGATATCCTTCGCATTTTTTTTGGTTTTGTGACTTTCGGGCCTCGTCCGCCACACCCCCTCGTCCTCGTGCTGGTTGTTTATGATTGGGCGCGGCGCTGAGGAGTGGAGGTTCATTCCAATCAGGTGTCTGATTGCCTTGCTAACCGCCTGTACTCTGTACTCCGAGACAGTAATTTATTTCTCCGTGCTGCTGATTGGCTGCTGCCTGTGACGCTGCAGTCCAGAATTTCCTCCGTGGAGCATCTCGAGTGTTCTCGTCTTTTTCGTTTTTTTTAGTACTGTAAATTAAATGAATTTACTACTGTACTTGCTTGCTTATACCAAAGAAAACGACAGCGTGTACCAAAGAAAATGCTCGTGCATGAAATAAAGAACAGTCTATACAGGGGTAACATCCATATTTTACATTCTGGCACTGCGGGACTTCAGTGTAAACTGTACAGTACGGGTATAGGTTTACCTTTACATTTTCTTTAAGGCTAATGAGTTTAAAATGAAATTAAAGTGTTGGGAGCATGTTTGGGGGCATATTTAGGGTTTACACTATAAAAATAGGCATTTTTAGGCGGTTTTGCACTGTACACGGGTGCTCTTGGAACATAACCCCCGCGATAAGCTTAAAAATGTCAAAGGATTCTGAATTAAAAGTTTAGGAAAATAATAGGCTTAGAAAAATAATGCAAAAAAAAAAAAAAAACTAACAAACAGAGAAAACACATTTATCTCGACATATGTTATCGACCTGCTGGACACCGACACCTTCCGAGGGTAGCAGTGAGTAATGATTAGCTGAACTTTATGTCCCTAGTTGACAGCTGGGAAGCAAGCAATTTGGCCACTTTAAATTTGTACTACAATAGTAGCATACAACAAAAAATTATACAGTATTCAGAAATTTGACAGGAAAATCGCTGACCAGCCCACTAAAATGTCTTTTATCGTTCAGGGGTTCAGAGTGAACAAGTTTTCTGTTCTTGTCTAATTACAAGCGTTAAATTCTTGTTTAGGGTAAGCGGCTATTACCTGTGTGCATGAAGACGTACCTGACTGATGCGGCTCTCCCAGCCCATGCGCTTTAGACCAGCTGCAGCCAGAATGATGGCGGCGTAGTCATCCTTCTCATCCAGCTTCTTCAGGCGAGTGTTCAGGTTTCCTCTCTATTTTAGCTCAGTCAAGGACAAGTGGAAGACACCATACAAACATGAAGCACCTCTTACCACAGCCAAAGTACTGTACTGTTCTACATATTTGCTGTTATTTTGTTCAAAATCAAAATATAGTAACAGATAGACACCCCAATACACTGGTATTTAAAATGTTTAAATACTTCAAACTCTTGTGAGCAACACATTGCTTAATAATATATTGTAATTATCTAAAGTAAAGTGGTCCCTTATAGTCACACATGAACACACCACAGTACACAGTGTTTACAGTGTGAAATTCTTTCTCTACATTTAACCCATTTAAGTGAAGCAGTGGGCAACCAGTGATGCAGCGCCCGGGAGCAGTGTGTGGGGACGGCACTTTGTTTAATGGTACCTCAGTGGTGCCACTGGCAGTCCTGGGACTCAAACCCACATCCTTCTGATTGCAGGGGCAATTCCCTAACCACTAGCCATTAGACCAACAGCTGCCTCGCTGATTATATCTACATACAGCCATGGAAAAATAAGAGACCACTTTTCCCTTTCTGTCCACTGTTTGTACAGGTTACTATTCTTATATGAACTATGGCAGTGTGAGCTGTGTAAAAAATAAGAAACGCCTCCATATGTGTTGTGAGTACAGTAGTGTTTGTAGAGCAGCTTTTCTATGTGCTGTATTCCAGCAGCTTCACTCCTGATTCAGTTTCTGATGGATGAAACAGTCACACATGCACACTACACTCTTAACATCACTATTTTAATTGTTCCAATTGTAAAATGACGTAAGAGTGTTGAGTAGTTTAACATTTATAATAAATTATTTATATGTATTATCTTTTACATTTTCTCCAAACCTTTTTTGAAGTGTGGTCAATAGTGTATAAAACAATAGTGACAGGCACATTTCACACAGACACACTCCCACAAATTACAAAAGCTATAACTAGGAAAAAAAATGATATGGTCTCTGAATATTAACTTAATTCTGGATGGTACAACTTTCAGTTATATTGGAATTATCTATAGCTTTGCTCACACATGATGCATCTGTAACTGAATTGTTTTTTTTATTATTGGAACGTGATTCCAAACGTTGAGCTGAAATGTGCACAGTGCATTCTGACCCACCCAGAAGCATGTAGAAAGACACTTGTGAAAGCAAGGAGTAAGAAAGGATACAATGTTTTCAAATTCCAGTTGAGGGAATCTCTTCTTCAGCTGCGCCGCTCGGCGGAGTGAGCTTGTGCCAATTACACTGAAAGAGGACACCAAGGTCATTCTGAGTAAGAGCTTTGTCCTCTTTCTGGCTTAAAAAGACGTTTATTATGCTAGGCTGAGAAAACGATGTGAGTCACTCTGAGAACCATGTGTATAAATGTTCTACCTCTTTTCAGGCAGGCTGTCCAAGGTGAGTCCAGCATTCTTTGGATGAAGCACCACGGCATCGTGGGGATTTTCACGCCTGGAACACCCACAACGTCAGTTTTCAGAAAAAAACACATTCAAACTACACAAACAGAACCGTATTAGACAAAAGCTTGGCCAGGATACCTCAGAACCCGAACAGCGAGTGATTGGGAAGATTAGACAGGTGAAACTTTGATGCATCTTTCATTGTTCGAAAAAAACATTAACCTAAATTTTTATACGCGTCTCACTTCAAATTTGTCTGTAATTCAGATGCAGCCGCTGCAACTGTTACAGCTCCGCGGAACTGTCAATTACACAGCAGATAACATACACAGACAAAGTCTAACCACACAATTTTCTTATCAAAAAGGTGTGTGTGTGTGTACATACAGCTCCAGAAACAAATAAGACCACTGCAAAAATGTTTCTCAGGTTTGAGCTTTTATAGGTGCAAGTATTGAACTGAACAGCTTTGACATTGGTTTTTAGGAACTGCTGACAATATTTTTCTACTTTATAGCATCATTTTAAAGGAAATGACAAAACATCAAAATAAGAAAAATGATGCAGTGTTTACAAAACTTGAGTAATCCAAAGAAAAAAAAATCTCCTGTTCACTCAAACAAAATGGCAGTAACTACATTTGACGCACTTGTAGTAGTGTTTTAACTGGTCACATTGTGAGAAACACAGCCGTGTTTTTATACTTTTCCTCATTAAATAAGATGTGATTCAGGTGATCACTAATCAGTACCTCATAAAGCAGAATGAGGTGCTTGTGTAGGAATTTAACAGTGGTCTCCCTTTTTTTTCCAGAGATGTACACACACACACACACACACACATATACACACACACACATTATTTATATATGTGTGTGGCTATCATTTGTAGTTTTAAGAGAGCATGGAGACATACCTTAAATGTTAATGTTACATTTACACACCTAACAATTCAGATGTTAATTTGTAAGTGTTGTATGTAATAATTAGAAATGCTGCAAGCCTAAACGTAAACATAACTTGTTCAGACTGAATTTCTGTTATCAACAAAGATTTTTTTTTTTAACAGAACATTTTAAAAGTTTGCCAAACTCTGAACCTCCTATTAAACCCGCTGCAACTGTCTCTGCCACACTTCTGATAAACTGTCCTAATCCACAACACACGGACAAGGGTGTACTACAGATCGGGCTTTTAGCTCATTAGACAGCTCGTGTTAACATGACAGCTTTTTGAACAGCTTGTTGGTCTGTTGTTTTGTTCTCCTCGCCTGACACGCAGTGCTGGGTGCTAATGTAGGCCGAACATTCATGACACTTACTGCAGTACAGCACCGATAGTGAAGCCAGGAGGCAGTGAGGTAGGCAGGTCTTTCAGAGAGTGCACTACAAGGTCCACCCTGGAGAAAGAAAAACAAAATAACAGAAAAAGAGACATTTATTCCAAGTCAGACACCCGTCAAATGTTTGGATACACCAACTTACAGAGCAGTTGACCTTCCTCGGATTTCCATTGCAGAATAATATATATAATAAATAACATCTGGAATTACAAAATGGCCAAAAAAGTAAAGTAAAGTGGCCCCGTATAGTCATATGTGAACACACCCCAGCACAGCGTGAAATTCTCTCTCTGAATTTGACCCATTCACTCAGTGAAGCAGTGGGCAGCTAGCGACGCAGCACCCAGGGAGCAGTGGGGACAGTACCTTGCTCAAGGGTACCTCAGTGGTGCCGCTGGCAGTCCGGGGATTCAAACCCACAACCTTCTGATTTCAAGGGTAACTTGTCAAAGTAGCCCTCCTTTACTTTAAGCATTTAAACCATAAGAACGTCTTTAAGATGATGGAAACATGTTCAAACATTCTAACACTCCTTTATCCACATTCGCCTATATCTGTAACGCTCTGCATTCAAGCATCTGCAAAATGCTAATATTTAACCAGACCTTATACACGTGTCTTCTAAGTTTTATATGAAATGTTACTGATCGTAATAAATGTGCACCATTTGTGTAGTGGTACTAACAGGGGACTACTTTAG
>JBBIGA010000083.1:10532418-10549629 GCA_037576975.1 Alestes dentex
GTGGAAGATGTTCTGGCTGCAATGAGGGGAGCACCTCCATGTTAAAGTGTACGTATTTAAATGCAGTGTCATTAAAAGTCCCTGTTGGTGTAATGGTGAGGCGTCCCAATACTTTTGTCCAAGTAGTGTATGGAGACTCGCCTCGGAGAACAAACAAAACCCGTGTTTCTCCTGTTCTCCTGTTCCTCCTCCTTCAGGACGTGTCCTGTTTGCTCCTGAGAAGCTGCTGATGCTGAATCTTCCACATGTTCTGTTGCCCTTTTACCCCTCTGACGGAGCCTGTTCCGGTGGAGACGTGGCTCAGAGCTTCTGCCATATTTGAGCTGCAGAGAGGCACAAAACTACATTTTTATTCATCACTACCGGCGTTTATCACTCAGGATAACCTGTCGTCGGGAGTCTGAACGGTAAAGAAGACTGTAGAGGCTGAAATATGGTGAGAAATGTTCATTTTGTTGCTGAATTATAGGTTTAAAAACCGAGCGATGCGTTTCTTTCAGACGAGGCTAACGCTAGCGAGATATCAGCTAATAAAATTACAGACATAAAAAACATATTTAAGTGAATATTCCCGTTTAGTTGAAATAAACTCCCTTTTTTACAGTGGTATATGAAATTTGTGAGCATAGTCACTTTTACTGACAACTATCATTTTCTGTACTTTAGGAGGTTTAGGTTTCTGGTGTAAACGTCAATGTAGCCTGTTAGCGGGCTAAGCTAAGCTAACTGTCCAAACCAGTCTCAACTCAGTGGACCCTGGGCCTGCTAGCCCGGAGGGATATCACCCACAGTTAGAATATCGTTTATTAGATGTTTGAAATTGACGTTTTAGGTGTACGTCGTTTTATTCGACCTTTTTGTGGTGGTGTATTGTGTGCGAGCTTTGTAATCTATAAGCAATTAGCATTTGCAGTTTACTGCAGATCTCTTCATTCCTCATTCATTTAAAACGGCTGCTTAACATGTCCAAAAATATTCACCCCTTCTGAATAGTCATTTCAGTTTTTTTAAAGGTGCACCGATTGACAGTGGCCTTCAGTTACACACAGCTGGTACAGTCTTGATATAAAACCACTCCCAGTTGAATAAAGAAGTCCCACGTTAACCTAAGGTCATCATGAATCTATGGCAAATATTGTGGAATAACACTCTCTGGAGTGATCATCCCATATTTGTGGAATGAGGTGGAATATCATTTGGGTTCCAGAACATGAGGTTAAAGACAGTCCAATCCTCACAGCAATGTTCCAACATCCATACTATAATTGCGTCTTAGAAAAGTAGATGTTTTTGAAGCAGAGACAAACACCTTAGTGATTCTTTCCTTTCAGAAGAAACATGGATTAATCCACTGTCTACGAACGGAAAGATGATGGTGGATTTAAAAATGAGGGTTGTGTGCAAAAAAGTTGTGTTTGAGTTACAAGGTGTGCAGTTAAGATATATTTTTTCTGGTTTGAGAAATGGTGTTGCACTTTAGTTCCAAAAATGTCAATATATTGGAACATATTTTTATGTGCCTTGCAGTGTATTGCAGACAAACACTATTCATCACAATGCTGGTATATTGCAAAGCGATGTGCATCCTTAAAGCACTTACTAGCAATGTTATGATTTGATAGAGGGCTTACTTGCAAATTTCAGCCTTCTGTTGTATTATAAGAGGCCAATGTTAAGTGATAATTGAGCAAATACCTGTGTAACTTTGTTTCCCAAAGTGGTACCTTGTTAATACTGAAATGCATTTAAAAAAATCACGTGTGTACATGAGCTGCGCAATACTTTGGCAAATAAATTGCTTCATATTGTCATTGCAGTTTATGTTGTGAAATGTTTAAAACCCATAGGAGACTGCTTGATTTAATTAAAGAATATCGAGCTTGTGCTGAATTTCAGGACCGCTCCAATGTTAAGACATCCATTGATATCCGGTGCAGCTTGTATAAAACTTTTAAATTGGTTGATCAGGGACAGAGTATTGATCATTTAGAAATTAGTCGAGAGATGTTTGAAACATGATTGGAGAGAGAGAGAAAGAATGGCCGAGAAACCTTTACAGTGTCTGACATGGAGAGAGTGTTACACGGATACCCGGGGAATAAAACGAAACGTAAAGAAACAAACATGGAGCAAAACACACAGCAAGCTCATAAAACTGACTTCTAGACTCGAAAGCTCAGTTATATTAAGAGTGTCACTGTTTTAATTTAAAAATAATCAGCCCGTGCATATGGCTAAGCATTCAGCCGTACCCATAAATGGCTTGGTAAGAGCTGGTGCGGCCCTCGCCCCGATAGCATAGCTGGTTGGGTGCTGGTGCCTGAACCAAAGCATTGAGTTCGAGACTGCGTGGGGAGCACTTTTTTAACACACACTTTTTTAGACCAAAAAAACAAATACTGGTTGTATAACAATGACACAGTCTTTGCATCTTCTTGCAGAAATCTAATTTCTAGTTTGCATATTGCTGTTGATGCTGTGTGATGTGGATAGTGAATAGGCAGGTATCTAATAGGTGAGATGTAATGACCGTTATGGTTGTATGTGCAGGTGCTGTTGGCTGCAGCGGTGTGCACCAAGGCGGGGAAGGCTCTGGTGTCGCGGCAGTTCGTGGAAATGACGCGGACGCGCGTAGAGGGCCTCCTGGCTGCCTTCCCTAAACTAATGAACACAGGGAAGCAGCACACGTTTGTGGAGACGGAAAGTGTGCGCTATGTGTACCAGCCTCTGGAGAAGCTCTACATGGTGCTAGTCACTACCAAGAACAGTAACATCCTGGAGGACCTAGAGACCCTTCGCCTCTTCTCACGGGTGGTATGTCTTGTGGCTCACTCATATTAACAACAATGCTTTGATATTAGGATAAGAATGCACTGTTCTGAATCTGATCAGTTTCATAATATGATTGCATGACAATGTTTGCATAATACTTTGAATATAGTAACTATAACATTATAGTGATACGTGATAACCATAAACCCATGATAAAACCACTAACAGGCTTAAGTGCTTTTATAAAGAGACAAATACGAATTTCCGTAATGTATGTTTAATAAATTACTTGGTAAACATTTATCACAAACCAAGACATTTCTTTTACCAAGAAATGTATTTTTAGTCAATTATGATGTTTTCAAACAAACAATTTGCTGTATTGTTTTTTTGTTGTGTAATAAGACGTAAATAGTTTAGTTCCATTTGTATTAGAATTGCATTGAATTACAATATAGTGCACCTTTTAAAGGTAAAAAAAAGGGGAAATTTTAGTTTGTTTAGTCGTATTAATAAACATTATTCTAAACTATAACAAAATGATTAAGTCGACTCATGAAAAAATATAAGATTAATTGATGCATTGAATTTACAACAAGCTGTAATGCAAAATGGAATTATTATTGAGAGCACAGAGATTACATCCCTAAATATGTGCAATTAGCGTGTAGTTAATGAATAATTACGTGATCTGGTCACTGTCTCACTGTATGTCTGTGCTCGTTTGCTTTTTGTGTAATCTGTATGTTTCATATTTAGCTGGTGTCACCTGTCTAAATGTTATGGATGCTTATTGCTGTTATTTTGCAGATTCCAGAGTACTGTCGCGTGCTGGAGGAGAGTGAAATCTCAGAGCACTGCTTCGACCTCATCTTCGCCTTTGATGAGATCGTCGCCCTTGGTTACAGAGAGAACGTCAACCTTGCGCAGATCAGAACCTTTACAGAGATGGACTCGCACGAGGAGAAGGTGTTCCGTGCTGTCAGAGAGGTGAGAGACTGGTGGAGAGGAGAAAAAGTGGCGCTTCGATCTATGTAGCAGTGTGCAGTCTGCTGGTTCTGCTTAGCTAAGCCAACAGGCGGAGCTGCACATAAGAGAGATCAATCAGACCTGCTGATCCACAGGAGTGCAGCTGCTGGGTAATTTGCTGTGCTTCGTGTGCTTAATTAATATTTATTCATAAATCACATGAAATATGGATTGAGCAGAGGCTTCAGTCATTTCTGGAAATCTTAATATCTCTGAGAGCTAGAAATGGGCCACTGTTTGTCAGATTAGACTGAATTCATTCAAGAACAGTACTGCACATGCTTAATTAGGGCTGCAACAAATGTTAATTAGGGATGTCACAGTTACTTGATTAAAATTGATTCAAAATGAATCAATTTAATTGTATGTTCTTTGGGGGTAGTAGTTTGCAATTTGAATGATAAAGAGGGTATTGAAGCTGAAGATTCTCCAAAATGGAAGCTTTTAATACTTTCATTGCTTTTGGGTGCATCTCTGAAAAAGAGGAAATACACACATAGGGCTGCAAATAACTGCATCACTGCCATGCTGTGGTATTAGGAGATTTTAACCAAAGTTACACCGAAATTACCATAGAGTCGCAGCCATATTATGTCATCTGACTTAAATACTACATGCTGATTTTACGAACATACTTATCAGGCTGTGTTCAAGAACAGCGCTGGCATTTGTAAAAATTCATACGTTGTGCAATTCTGGAGTTTTTTTTCCTAGAGGGCCTCCTGGCTGGCTTCTCTAAACTAATGACCACAGGAAAGCAGCACATGTTTGTAGAGACAGAGTGTGTGTGCTGTGTGAACCAGCCTGTGGAAAAGCTCTACATGGTTCGATGTATGAATGTATTAGGTTGTGTTCAAGAACAGAACAGGCAATTTGTATGAAATGTGATTTTGCTAGGCCGGCCTGCCTGTCTCAAATGTTACGATTGCATGTTTCAACATTTTGCTGGTGTTTTCAGCCTTATTTAAAATCTTCATTTTACATTGACATTACATTTACATTTTGACATTGCAAGTGCTGCTGTTTCTTTGAGAAACAAAGCCACACTTTGGGCTACATCTCTCAGTTGTTGAAACTTTCCTGCAGTGTTGATGCACAGTTGGACGTCATGACAAATGACATTTTGCGCCTGTCAGATATGCTGGCATCAATAAAAGTAATTGCTAACCTCAGAGGCATATGGTTTCAATATCTAGGACAACTTGAAACCAGTTCTCATTCCCACCCCTAGCTGTATGTTATAGCAACAGTATAGAGCTTCATAGAAAGTTTTTTATTATTATTATTATTAATAAATGATGCCTCAGTGTTTTTCAGTCATTTGTGTCAAATCACTAACACCTAATCATGTTACATTATGACTGAATATGACGGTACAGCAGGCTGCTGATTGCTAGAATGATTCTGTCCTGTTCCACTGCACACTTCACTCTTGTTTTTCTCTCCATGTCCCTTCAGACCCAGGAGCGGGAGGCAAAGGCAGAGATGAGGCGAAAGGCCAAGGAACTTCAGCAGGCACGACGGGACGCTGAGCGAGGGAAGAAGTCTCCAGGCTTTGGCGGTTTTGGCAGCAGCAGTAGCAGTAGCAGCAGCACAGCCATCATATCAGACGCACTGATCGAACCGGAGAAACCCAAACCTGCCCCAGCACCCTCCAGGTACACGATCTCTGTCACCTTTATGTCTCGCCACACATACAGTTACCCAGGCAGTAAGAAAGGTAGTAGGCAGTGGCTAGATAAATGAACAGTTATTTGGCAGTCTTGTAATTTTGTATCCTTATAGCTTCCTCTTCCAACATCATGGCAAGCAATGGTACTTATTAATACATAAGGGGACTTTACAAAATTAACACAGTTATGTTCTAAATTTTAGGTATAGATTAAGCTAGACTAAAAAGAGTTTTTCATGGTCATTCACCACTGGCACTACTGCAGTTGAAAATAAGGCTTTAACGATGTGTGAGAAACCAAACCTTAAAATTAGGCTCAGAACATTTGATGTAACTACAGTTTTGAATAATTTTTATAGACTGTAAAGCTGATGTCTTCATGGCTTCATTTCTGTCAGTGTGCTATTTAAAACAAATTTTCTTCTCCCACAGGCCTAGCGGTCCCAGCAAAGCCCTAAAACTTGGGGCCAGAGGTAAGGAGGTGGATGACTTTGTGGACAAGCTGAAGTCTGAGGGCGAGAACATTATCCTTCCCAGCACGGGCAAGAGACCCTCTGAGGCCTCCAAATCTCTTCCTGCTCCTGTTAACACAGAGAGGTATGCCACCACTGTGAGCAGAGCTGAGATGCTTAGAGCTGCTTGCACTATTATTATTTTGACTCTTAAGATCAGGTTTATTGCTATGCTATTCTGTCACTTTAAATGTGAATTTACATATTTGAGTTACATACTGTAATTACGTCATATAGAGCACTTCTGTGGTTTTGTGTCTTCGATGCCAAAGAAAGACTTTTTTTCCTCTGCATAATGAGACTGTGTGCACAATGAAAACTTTTAAAGGGGACATATTATGCAAAACTTTTTGCATCCTTTTGTATTTCCACTGCTCCTATAAACACTCCAAGTGTGAAAAAAAAAAAAAACATCCATCCGTTTTCTGTGAATCAATTGAAAGATTTTGGTGTCAGGAATCATATGCTTCTATGAGCCGTTTGGTCAGGTCCCCTATTGTGCGTCAGAATGAGGAAATTTGCATAGAGCCACCCCTCATCTGTCGAGCCCCCACCCACTAAATTAGTTGAAGATCCGCCATTTTTGTCTGCTGGTTTTATGAGCACGCATAAGACGCCGAACACTATGGTTACAGGCAAAGGCAAGTCACTCATGAAGTGTTGTGTTCATCTTGCTCTGGGTCCGACTCAGGGTTGAACATATAAGGCTGGATAGGCCACTGTTTCACGTGTGTTAAACGTGCAGCATTAGCATGGGGTGGGTGGGGCGTGGCCAGCAACAGCTTATTTGCATAAAAGTGACAGAGCCCTTAAATGGCTCATTTTGAAAGGGACTGAAACTGTCAAGAATAGAGCTGGTGAGATCTGTTTATGTGAGAGTGATTTTGTGCAAAGAACGTCATGAACATGTTTTGTATAGTCCATAGACCTATTATAACTAAAGTGGGTTTTGCATAATATGTCCCCTTTAATCAGTTAAAGGTTATCCTCGACTAACATCATGGAACAAAATGATGTATCGATTGTGAATTTATAATGTGCACTTCTGAATTTGAACTTTCAGTGAGAAATAAATAATATTGAATCTTCTTGGGGTGATGTGAAAGTAACTCCATGTGAAACTTGTACCCTCACCAGAGAGTACTTAGAATAACTAAAGAGTAAAATTAACTTGAGTAGTAGTGGTGGAACAGGTCCATGTGACTTTCAGAAACAAGCTAGACAAGATGTTCCTATTGCCTTTTGGTCCTGCCCAGCATAGCTTGCATAGGAATATTGCTTTGTTTGATTATGCTGATCTGAGTACTGGTTGCAGGACACTGCCCTCCCAGCACAATACTGAATGTGCTGAAATATTTCTCATTATGGCCTTAGCGCTATTTGTATACATCAAATGAAAGTCTAACCCATTGACTTTCAAGACTGAGTTCTGATTCTTTGTATAAGATCAGGCTCTCCATATTGCCAACCTTATAAGGTACTATATGGTTAAATATAGGTGTCAAGGTAAGAGATATGTCTGTAGAAGTCTAGGTATATGAGTCTGCTGAATGTTTAACAATTTCAAAAGTATACAAAATATTTTTATTTGTTTAAAAAATGTTAGTCTCTATAATGGTGTAGTCTCACTGATGTTTCTGTGGCTGGTTGCAGTGTGCACCTGCGGGTGGAGGAGAAAATCACGCTGACATGCGGCCGGGACGGAGGGCTGCAAAACTTGGAGGTTCTCGGCATGATCACACTCCGGGTGTCCGACGAGAGGTACGGGCGAATCCGGCTGGTCATCAACAACAACGACAAGAGGGGCGTCCAGCTGCAGGTGGGCTTTGTCTCAGTGGTCAAAAAGTGAAAGATCTGGAACAAGAATTAAAAAAAAAAATGTCAAAAAGGTCCATATTTCATGTACTGGTTCCGGCAAGGTTAGCAGCATGTGGAGGTTGATCCAGAATTTTGTTCTAGAATGGAGAAAGCAGGTACCTAATATTGTCTAGGTCCCACTAATGCTGCCAAAACAACAGCTCTGATCAATCAAGGCACACTCCACTGGCTATTTTTCCCAGGACGTCCCACTGATGCTTGCTCAGCTTAAGATCTGCGGAATTTGCAGGTGAAGTCAACATCTTGAACTCTATGTTCCTCAAACCATAACTGAACAGTTTTTGCAGTGGGACTAGGCGCATTTTCCTGATGAAAGAGGCAACTGCCGTTAATGAATAATATTGTTACAAAGGGGTGCGCTTGGTCTTCTACAGTGTTTCGGTAGGTGGTATGTGTCAAAGTCCACATGAATGCCAAGACCCAAAATTTCCCACCTGAGCATAACCCAGAGCATCACACAGCCTGTGCCAGCTTGCTTTCTTCCCTTGTGCATTCTTGTGCAATCTCTTCCACAGGTAAGCATTACACTCATCTGGCTGTCCAGAATATGTAAAAGAAGATGTAATTCATCAGATCGGACCACATTCTTCAATTATCGTCCAGTTATGATGCTCATATGCCCATTATAGCAGGATTTCTGATGGACAGTGTGGGTGCTCTGACTAGTCTGCAGCTACGCAACAAGCTGCAGTGCCTCGTGTTTTCTTTTTTAGACCGTATGAGCCTGTTGCCAGTTCACCGGCTGTATTTTTGTGGACCATTTTTGCTAGGAACATATGACTGTATACCATGAACATTCCACAACACCTGATTTGGAGATGCTTTGACCCACCCAGTTGTCTCAACAGCACAGTGTGGTCCTCATCAAAGTTGCTCATATCTTTTTTTTCTTTTTTTTTTATCCCCCTCCCCTTGCTCAGCTTCAACAACTTCAGTTGCGTCTAATGTTTCTCACCACTTGTCATGAGCCATAGTAATAAGACTGGTGGCATTCACTTCATCTGTCAGTGGGGTTAATGCTATGGCTTATCATTGTATGTGTATGTTAGAATAAAAGCTACTATTTATAGTTCAGCAAAAAAATCTAATGTACACAGCTTTCCACATACCCAGTGTAATCGATTGCATTCCTGAAGTCCAAGTTTTACTAAAGCTACAAGGCTAACATTGTTTACAAACTCTAGAAGCCACCACAACCATCTTCATTCGGATCAAACTGCATCCAGTTCTCCATTAATCTTCTGTATGCCTGTTGATGTGATTTAGGACGCACAGTGGGTTACTTTTGACTGGAAACTTCTTTTAATGTACGCATTTCTTTATCGATTGAAATTGCCTATGAGAATGTGTTACTTTTAAAAAAGCTTTAAAGAGACGACAGACTCTGGTTAGATGTGATTACTTGCTGTGTGGACTTAGAGGAAAACCTCTGCTACATAATGGAACTGTCTTTCAAGATCCTTGCCTGCCTTTCAAGATCCTCAAAGAAATTTAAATTTCTTCCTATAGACCCATCCTAACGTGGACAAGAAGCTGTTTACAGCAGAGTCATTAATTGGTCTGAAGAATCCAGACAAGTCTTTTCCCCTGAACAACGATGTGGGTGTGCTGAAATGGAGACTACAGACCACAGATGAGTCCCTCATACCACTAACAAGTCAGTGTTTCAACTCATGACTCAAGTGTTTTGTTTGTCATGTTGTAATGATGACTCAGTTAATGTTTTTTTTTTGTTTGTTTGTTTGTTTTGTTTTTAATTTCCTGCACCGTCTTTCTACAGTAAACTGCTGGCCCTCAGAAAGTGGATCTGGCTGCGACGTCAACATAGAATATGAGCTGCAGGAAGAATCCCTGGAACTCAATGATGTTGTTATCTCAATCCCCATCCCGTATGTCTGTTTTAATATAATTGATGGGAGAATGCTGTAAATGTAAATTTGGGTTGTGTGCTGTGCTGTTATTGGCCTTGAATATTTTATGTTGCTCAGGATTTTATGAGAGTGGTAGTATGCAGTAAGGGGTAAACAAGTACTCAGGCACTGTGGTTTTTACTATTCAAATTTAAAACAAAAGGATGTATTTATAAGCGTGAACAAATCTTTTATATATATTTATATATATACTTTTATATATATAGCATATACAGTGTATATGTTGTGTGTGTGTATATATTGATTATTAAGATACTGGAAACTAATATTTGCAGTTAAAAGTCTTGGGGTCAAAATTTAGAATTACACATATGAGTAGTCACCAAGCTAAGTTATGGATCAGCCATTGATCTTTTTTGTGGTTGCTATTGCATTAGCAAATTATTTGTTCATACTCTGGGGCTGTAGTACTCAAGTCCAGACTTCTGTCTGATCTCAGACTTGGCTCACACTTTGACTTGTTGCTGTTGGTGAACTTGTCTTGGTCTTGGCCGTGGGTCTTCCCAAGTATTGTAGTTCGTCTCACATGAATCCAACTTCCTTGAAAAAAAACCCCCCCCCCCCCCCCCCCCATCAAGTACCCCTTTTATAACAATCATTAAGTGAGCTTGTTCAGAAAACAGTCATTGGTTTAATTGTCCCTCTAGAACAGACATCGACATCGGCTGCCTCGTAACCAGTCATATTCCTGCTAAAACTTCTCCGTGAGCAATACGTCCATGCTCATTTTCTTTTCGACCACAAAATGAACGTCAGCAGGTCGAGTGAATCAAAAGTAATGCGCCATTAGACTGTTAAATAATATAAACAAAAGTTTTGGAATACTTGTTCCCCTCCACTGTATGTGTTCATTCCACTCTTCTCTGATAATCTTCACAGAATGGTTTGCTTTTTTTTTTTTTTTTAAAAGGAGTAATTTACCCCTGTGTGTATATGCAAACTACTGCAGGTCAGGAGTGGGTGCTCCTGTGATTGGTGACCTGGATGGAGAATATCGTTACGACAGCAGGCGGAATGTTCTAGAGTGGTGTCTGCCAGTGGTGGACATGAAGAACAAGACTGGCAGTCTGGAGTTCAGCATAGCTGGCCAGCCCAATGACTTCTTCCCTGTCAACGTCTCCTTCATTTCCAAGGGCAACTACTGTGACATTCAGGTACAAAAACAAATAAATTGTTTTGTAAGAAAACTTGTAACTTCGAAATGATGGAGGCAGAGAGAAAAAATTCTTAATGATGTTAATGTATGCGATGAACATGTTAAAATAAACATGTTCTAAATACTCTGATCTGTTAATTGATGGTCCGTTTGTTGTAAAATGTTCACACAGTGTGAAAGGTTACAATATTTAATACACACCTGCTTCATTCAGATAAATAAAAGTATTGATTTGTTGGTTTGAAGTCAAGTGTATCATGCTCCCAGACTGTTCCACATATTCTGATTTGAAATTTTCTCATTAGAAAGTAAAGTGGCCCCTTGTAGTCACATGAGAACACACCACAGCACACAGTGTGAAATTCTTTCTATGCATTTAACTCATTCAACAAGTGCAGCACCCCACCAACAAGGGGCGCCCAGGGAGCAGTGTGTGGGGACGGGACCTTGCTCAAGGGTACCTGAGTGTACCTGAGTGATGACACTAGCAGTATTGGGATTCGAGCCCACAACCTTCTGATCGTAGGAGTAACTTGTAGCCCTCCTTTACTTGTCCCACTGACCCAGTGTACTCTGTAATGAGACACTACTGTAAAAGTGAAAAATCTTCTTTATAGAAGATTGCTACTTCGTTAATTTTGTGGTCCTTTTTTTTTAATTTTCTCTAATTGTCTCCCCTCTCTTTTTCTAGGTCGCTAAAGTGTCTCAGGTGGACGGGAACAGTCCGGTACGATACTCCACAGAAACATCATTCATTGTCGACAAGTATGAGATACTATAAAATGAAGAAACCTCGCCAACAAAATGCCCGGAAGCAACTTCTTCAAAGAAAACCAATTCAGTGGACTTGAATACATCAATACAAACACAGTACAAGCTAGAGTGAGGCAGTTAGAGCATGAAGAGGTTGTTCAGAACCTTTTCGCCTTCAGCAGTACTTAAACGGGACTTGAACCTTTTTTTTTTTTCTCTTCTTCCTCCAAAAGAAAAGGAATAAAACAAAATGGCCCTTTTTCTCCGTGGCTGGCAGTGTTGGCTGTATTTGTATCTTTGTACAAAAGTGAATTATTCTATAAAGGGAGTGACTTCTTGAGTTGAAGAAAAGGAACGCTGCAGCCAAGCCAATCACGCATTATAACTGGAGACACCAAACCATGTGGGAGGACTGTTTCATTCTTAAGAATTATAATTTATATGAATCCACCATTTGTCAATCAGTTGTGTAGATAATGGATGATGAAGGTTGATCCAACTTAGCATTAAGGGTAAAGTTAATCGGGAAGGGTGATGTTTTTGCTCCGTAGAGGCCGTCTGATTTCTATTCTACAGTTTTCTTTTCCTGCTAACAGCCCTTAACTGAAAGATCCACCGTTGGTCTCTTCCACTATCTGTGCTTGCACCAGCAGGACCACTTGTTATGAGATGGACCTCAATGTTTTGTCTGTGTCTGTGTGCAAGGCTCTCTTTTTTCATGTATCTTTTTGTCTGGAATTTGTTTTGTATCTTTCATCGGCTATGAAGTGGTTTGCTGCAAGCCTAAGCTTGTGTCTGTCTTTCCTGTCTGTTCTGTCTGCGATATCTTCACTCTTTCTTGCTTTTTTTTGTTGTCCTGTACGCATGTTGGAGTTGATGCTTTCTGACCCCTTTTTGGAAGTCACTGTTGAGCTCTCAGCCAGTTTGTAATGCCAGTGAAATGTGCATTTGGGCTTCATCTTTTTTTTTTTTTTTCTTTTTTTTTTGGGTAGGGAAACACATTTCCAAACTGCAATCATGTGTCCTTTGCACCAGTAGAAGTGGCATTAATCCAGCTTTGTGTGCTGGGGCTGTTGTAGAGTGAGCCGTTCACAGCTTTATTGCTGTATTGAAATCACCTGGGACCACTTTTACCTGTAATTTAGAGAGCAGACGGCTTTGTTGCCTGTAGCTTCGGTGATGGTTTCAGTCAGATGTGTTGTAATGTGTTTTCCGACATGTTCACATAAAAGGACCTAGAAGGATGTGAAAGATCCACCTGTAATCTGGCATATCCTCTGTCTCAGACCAATTTTTACAGTTTTTCTGTGTCAGACTAAGCAGTTATATGCTGATCGTGTCCTAAGGTAAAATTCATCAGTTTTACCTGCTGTGGGTGAGAGTTCATGTGCAGGTACACCAGTCTTGACCCCTAAATTATTACAACGGTTGGGACTAGAGTAATGACCAACTTATCTGAGATCAGTCTCCATATGCTTGTACAGAAGAAACACAGAACGTTTCCCCATCTCTCTCTCTCTCTCTTTCCAGTAAATGCCTTGCGTCTCTCCCTAGCTTGACAAAGGGGGGGGAGGGGGAGAAATACTAAATGTTTGAGTTTGTTTCTTTGTTTTGTCTGTTTTGTTGGAATCATATTGCTGGTGGGAAGTGGAAAGATAGATCAAAATTTCATTTTTTGTAACCCTGTAAAATAACGAATAGGGTCATGATGGATGACATTCCAGTGTAAACTTATTAAAGGAGTTATTAAAGTGTGTAAAAAGACCCAGTTTAAAAAGCCTCTTTACTGCTGCTAATTCTGATCACAATTTAAACAATTTGAATTTGTTTGTTTTTGCACGAGGTTGTAAAATCAGTCCAAGTCTTGCTTTTCTGTCCGTTCCATTTTAACACTTTTATGGTTTCAGCTGTTCCCCACCTTACCTGATACCCATACTTATTTCATGTTTTTTTTTTTTTTGTTTATTGTTTCTGCTGCTTTTTTCTTTTCCAGTTCTAAAATCCATCTTTTTAGAGATTGCACATACGAGGGAAAATGGAAAGAGCTTGTATCCGGCTGTTTTTTGTTTTTTTTTTTCCTCTTGAGTATAATATGTCAGGGGGTAAGGAGATGAGAATGAGGGTAGAGAGTGAAGGCATGTAGATGATCAAACATGAGATTAGTGTGTGTGTGTGTGTGTGTGTGTGTGCACGCGAGATAAAGAAAGCAACAAAATCGCAAGAGAATTGACAGCATGACTGTAAGCTGTCCTGATGGTCGAGAAATCTTGTTCCTTATTTATATAACTGGATATCCAGCTCGAGCAGTGTTTTCCGCTCTTTTCAGTATATAGTACAGGCCTCTGTCTGCGTAATCAGGCTGGCCAAGTGAAGTTCATCATGAATGCCCTTATTTGGAGCTGGGAGGAGAGGAAGGAGAAGGTGTGACTAGTTCATTTCTTTTTTTTTTTCCCTCCCACTTTTGAATGGGAGGCTGCAGGCCATGGTCATTTCTTTCCTCTACAGTGAGGAAACGGCTAACGGTGGAACTGACACATCAGTGGAATAGTTTCAGTCTGGTCTCTGATTTCACGAGCTGCTGAGAAGAGGAACGAACGCGACTGTGATGTGTGCTGTTTCTCTGGATTGTGGCAGATTCTACTGAGGAGCTTCAGTGAAGCCTAGGGCCTTTTGGTTGAGGTCCTTCAGCTCAGTATGAGCTTCCCAATGATCTGCAGCGTCTACCAGGTGGACAAGAGCCACAGGGTGGCTCCTAAGAGGGTCCGCTTTCAGGTAAGACAGGCATAATTTTGAAGTGACTTTGATTTCATTAGGATTATACAATTATAATTATCTAACAGCACACATTTCTTTAACAAACTGTAGAGATCTACAGTTTTCCATTTTAAACTCACTGTAGTATGGATGTGCATGCTGAAGAGACTATATGACCACAGGGGGGAGTGCTTGTTACTGTTGAACGGACAGGCTGGTGGTTTTGCTCGGAAATGTTGTGCTCAGTAAGAAGCATCACCACCCTGTGTGTTTGTGCTTTGATTGACTTTTATGAAAACCATCTTAAGAAATCTGGGTACATCCTTTTAGGCCAATTTTGCCACCCCATACCAGCAGCCTTGCTTTGATGTTGTTTTATGATGGGTCTTAAAATAAAAATGCTGGTTGCATGTTGTGTTTAACTAGATCAAGCTGTGATCAACAGCTCTTGTCTCTTGAGAATTTAGGGGGAAAAAAAGTTCCTGGTACTTTTATATTGCCTTGGCTCCCACGGTTTACACCTTCATTCCCAGTCAGGGGTGAGTAGAGTGTCCTGTATCGGATGGGAAGCTGAAATCCTGCAGAACTGAAATATGGCTTTTTACATCAATCACTGGAGCTGTAGTCTGTTATAAGCTGCGCAGACATTTCTGTATTCATCAAGTGTCTAAGATCAGTCCATGTATTCCTACTGTCGAGCGAAAAGGGTTATATGGAAAGAAAGAACTGAACTCAGATCAGTTTTCTCACCATGATCGCTTTGATGAATATGAACCCTTCTGACCTAAAAAAAAAAAAAAAAAATAAGTAAAATATTAAAGATAGTATCTTCATTATACTCCTAGGCTTTCCAGTGGATGCTGAGAGTTGAATAAGGCCATGTTTACGTTACTTTGTCACTTGAATTATTACTTTAAATATTGAATTTAATTTAATGCAATCATTTAAATATTGCCTAATCAGCTGGCAGTTATTAAGTCTGATCACAACTTACTGTCCTCTGTAAGTCTGATAGTCATTCTTCAGGGTAACAACTCTCCATCATTTGCTTTTTCAAGTCTCCAGAGTTTATTAGTGTAGTTATTGTGACTGGCCAGGAGACCTTTCACCAAGTTATGAGTGTTTGTTAACTTTACAATCCAGACTGTTTACCCCCCCCCCCCCCCCCCGCCATCCTGTTTCTCCGTTCCGAGCCAGTGCATGTTCCAGACACTGGTGGGTGGAATGGCTCATGTCTCAGTTGGAGTGTGTGTGGTGGTTGTGGGGGGGCGGTGGGTTATTCGTGGCGATACCCAGTATGACACATCATGGGCTGAACCAAACCCGGGCCAGCTTGGACGCGTTACATCAGAAGAGAAGTAACTTCCAAAAACAGCACGAGTTCCTCTTGTCCCCTTTTCGGAATGAAAATCACTTTACCGTAATAGTGTGGCCGCTGGCGTGCCCGTTTTCGTCCTTTTTCCTGTTTTTCTTTTATGAAGCAGCTGACGGAACGCTTTTCTTGGATGGGCTATTTTATTGCCCGCTTGTTTTAACTTTAATTGATTTAATGCTACGTTTTATTTTGTCTACCTTGGCTAGAACTCTGACTATGACATGGCAGTGGAAGTTTTTACACCAAACCAACTTGCCACTTGAATGACCAAAAGATGGAGCACTTTGCTTCGGCACATATCATTCTGTATGAATGACATTCTGTTCAGATTTTGCCTGTGTAATGTAAGGGGGCCATAGCTAATGCAGGTCTCTTACATCTGCACTGGAGCAGCTGGCGGCCTGGTGGTCAGGGAGTTGCCCCTGTAATCGGAAGGCCGTGGGTTCAAATCCCAGGACTGCTGGTGGCACCACTGAGCTGCCCTTGAGCAAGGGACCGTCCCCACACACGGCTCCCTGTGTGCTGTGTTCCTGGCTGCCCTCTGCTTCACTTGCGGAACGGGTTAAATACGGAGAAAGAACTTCACACTCTTCACTCTGTGTGCTGTGGTGTGTTCATGTGTGACTATAAGGGGCCCCTTTACTTTACTTGGAGAGATCTGACCGCAGGGCATGGCAAAAATATAAGGACACTTAGAGATATTGCGAAGATACACATCCTTAAACACGTTCAAAACATTACAGTACAAAACATTAGTACACAATTTCTCTGTCTAAACAAAACCTTATATCTTATCATTTTTAATGCCACTGTCAGATCAATAGAAACAGTCAAAAAGTGACTGTCTTGTTGTCTTACAATGAAAGAGGGTTTTTTTTCCTTCTTCTGTAATGTTATTTTCTAACTACATGCATAGTTTTGTTCTGAAGATACAGCAAAAAAAATCTTAAGTTATGCTACTTATGTTAATCCTTTGTGTGATGTTAGACAAGTTTTACTGAATATTGATGTACAAAAATCAAATGTACATCATTTTCCTTGTACTTCAGAACAGCCAAAATATGTGATGAACACTATAATAGTCCATTAGTACATCCTTGAAATTTCTCTTAATCCACTCAGACCAGCTCTCACATAAAGCTGCAATAGGAAACACTAATAAAAATGACATGGTCTTATTAAAACTGCCCTGACAGTAGTATATATAATAAAAATTCCTCTGGCTCCCTAAAGCCTTTAGCAAGAATCCGTCATCCGTCCATCACCCTCATCAAGTCTGCACTATGTTAATGAAGATCTGGCCGTGGTATGAACATACTGAGAATTTTTGTTCATGTATTTTTACAGAAACAGTTCAGGTGACTTGTTAGGAACATTGT
>JBBIGA010000083.1:10577554-10591688 GCA_037576975.1 Alestes dentex
AGAAGGTCTGGCTCGCAATCTCCGTTCCAGTTCATCCCAAAGGTGCTGGATGGGGTTGAGGTCAGGGCTCTGTGTGGTTCAGTCAAGTTCTTCCACACTGAACTCCTCCAGCCACGTCTTGATGGAGCTCACTTTGTGCACTGGGGCACAGTCATGCTGGAATAGAAAAGGTTCACAAAGTTGTTCACTGTGTCCACAAAGTTGGAAGCATGGTGTTGTCCAAAATGTCTTGGTCTGGTGAAGATTAAGATTGCACTTCACTGGAAGTAAGGAGCCACTGGAATTTAGTAAGTGTGTCCCAATACTTTTGTCCATATAGCGTATGTTTTTTGTTATCTTAAAGACATTTTTGATCTATAAATAGAAAGCTAAACGATAAATAGAAACATAGAAAAGTTACATCAATTTGTTTCGCACAGAAATACACTTTTTTTTTTTTCAATGCCCCAGCAAGGTTTCAGCTTACAGAACTTCTTCAGAACATTCTGTGTGGCTCCTCATGAAGCTGCAAAAGAATACCAAGACCGTTAAAAGCTGTGTCAAGGCCGAAGAGACTGAAAATCTAAAATCGAAGATTTTTATGACCAGTGCATAATTTAATGTCTTATTTCATATTTTCACCGTTATTCGAAATTATGCAATGTACTAATAATCAGGAAAATTTTCTAAATTTTTGACTGGTACCTTCTCTCTCACTGTGTACTCCTTTATCATTCATCAAGTTCTCAGGTTGACCTTTTACTTTTCTCTTTTCTTCCAACCCATTGATCTTTCATTTTGTTATCGTCTTATTTGCTGTCTTGTCCATTCCTCACTTCTCTATTGATAGAAACTCATTTTGTATGTTGGAACTTTTCCCACCCTAATACGCCATCAAATTTTCCTGTGTGTGTGTGTGTGTGTGTGTGTGTGTGTGTGTGTTTGTATGCGTGTGTGTGTGCACAATGCTTTGATTGTGTAAAGGAGTATGTGACAGTTAGTCAATTAAACCAGATTTTTGGGATGCCCAAGGCTGATCCTTCCTCTACGGCTTCTGACCAATCATTCCAAGCTATAGTAGCTGAATCCACCCACTCTAGCCACACAGTAGAGTGCGGCTCTGCCCAGTCTCTCTCCACTGAGGTGTGTGTTCCTCCTATGTTTGGCTTTAATTCTGATGTCATTCTACTACAATGTCTGTAATGTCTATCTGTAATCCACTGCAATGCTCATAGTTCCTTCAGTCAATTGTGTACTGAGTATTTAAAAAAAATAATTCTGAATCTTACCAGAGTAATTATAATTTTAGCAATTGTTGTCATGATGCATGGAACTGTTTCCCAAAGAATCAGAATCAGTCATAGATTTTTACCTTTATTTGGGATCGACTAGAAGTTCATTTGTTCGCAGCGTATCTGTAGGAAATCTGGACCTGTTTTCTTCTCCGGAATTGTGGCTGCATCTATTCGATCTTTCGTTTTCCTCTTTCCTTTCCTCCCTCTCTCCCGCTTCCTTTCTCACTTTGCCATGCCTGTAAGACCCAAGCGGAGCCGAGCAGGCCTGCGGCCCCCAGGCTGGATTTAGAGCGCTGGTACCAGGACATCATGTCCGCTGGGGAGCTGAGCCATGCTTGTCCTCCTCCTCTGCCAGCTAAGTCTTTCTCCACACGCAGGCCCACGCAGGTAAACCTCAGTCTGCTGCTTTTCCTGTCTTTGCCTTCGTTTTTCATGCCCATCGTTACATGCTTGTTACTTCCTGTCACTGCACAAGAGTTATCTTCCAGTAACATTCCCGTTACGGACAGGTGTTGTAGCTTAAGACTATAATTCTGAGTTGTTAAAGACAGAGATGGCACCCGGTGTTGTTATCAAGGCCATAACAGAAGAAAATGCCAGATAAGACGCTGGTGAAAAACAATAGGGAGTCTGGTCTGATTCTGTAACAAATCTAGCCTAAAATATCATAGAAGTACTTACAATGCGACATAAGGAAAGTAACATAAACTATTTGCCAGTAGAGTGTTTGCATGGTCATTTTAGATGAATCCCCTAACACTTGTTAGTAGTTTTTTTTTTTTTTATATCAGTATCAGGTGATTTTCAAGGGTTTCAAGTAAAGAATAGCGGCCCCTTACAGTCACGTGTGAACGCACCACAGCACAGGGCACAGTGTGAAACTCTTTCTGTTTTTAACCCATTTACCAAGTGAAGCAGTGGCAGCCAGAGACGCAGCGCCCGGGGAGCAGTGTGTGGGGACGGTACCTTACTCAAGGGTACCTCAATGGTGCCACTGGAATTCATCCTGGGATTCGAACCCACGGCCTTCTGATCACAGGGGCAACTCCCTAACCACCAGGCCACCAGCTGCACCAAAATGTCTATCCATGTTGTAGTTCCCATATCAGAAAAGAAAAAAAAAAGCCATCTCTGGTTAAACCCTTTGGGGTCTCAGAGTTTCTCTTTGTTGTTTATGTCGTGGTGGTCTCTGCGGTTACATGGCTGTGTTTCTTGCTGCTTTAAATCTGACTGAGTCTCTCATGGCTGTGTTCTCAGATGTACAGGTGTAAGCTAGACGGAGCGATTGGTCAAACTAACGGTTCCACACAGGCCGGCACTTCTACACCAGGCAGAAACACCCCGACCAAGGTGAGACACAACACCTGCAGCACTGCACTTCAGTCTCATAAATGAACAAATGAGAGCAATTTTGTTACTTAGGCTCCGCACACAGCACATAGCACATAGCACTCGTAGCGTTTATGACAGGGGAGGCCTAAATAGTGGATGAGAATTAGCAATGACTGATTTGTGGTGAAAAAATTTTAAAATGGTCCACCAACCCACAACACCGAAATGATATTGGTCATGTGGTCAGAATCTGACCCCCAGATGAATGGCCAGAGATAGCAGAACTGATAAGAAAAGTCAAACATACTGAAAAAAAACACTGTAAAGAAAATTCATAGAGAATTGAGTACTAGTGACTATGACATTTCATGCATAAATCATCAGTATACATATTTGATTTTTATGTCAACTGTATTCATTTGCCTTTGTTGGGGTCTTAAAAGAGTATTAAAATGCAATAGAATCCAATTTCTGCCTGGACGAGAATCGAATCCAAGTCTTCCATGTGTGAGTTTGTAGTGTTATCCACTTTTCTATTCGTTTCAGTTCGTTTGAGATGACTAGTCACTGTATGTGTTTGCATGTGTGGGTATTATGTAAATGCAATATGTAAAATGTGACAGTCTATAATGTGACAGACAATGGCAGCGACAGGATGAAATATACAGAAATGTTTGATCAAATTGCAGGTTATAATGAGCCGTGTATGAATGCGATTCTGTAAATTTAAGATCATGTTCTGTACTTTAACCTTACTGTCATTGTGGAAAAAATCCATTGTGCTGGAGGATGGAGTAAAAAAAAAAAACAACAACAAATGTTGTCGCTGTCCAATTACTTACCGACTGCATTGTGTTACCTGTAGTGATATTACCTCCATTTCTGTAAAAGATTTTGTCATAGTCATTACAGATGCTATGTTTTGCAGCGTCCAAACTGTCAGAGTTGTCTGCTGCTAATTTTTTTTGCAATGCCATGTTGTGACAGCTGTTGGCTCAATCCTTGGCAGCCAACATCTTATAATGGTCAGCCTTGTCATTGTAGATCTTTCACTTCAAATTATGTGTGTGGAATTATCGTTCATTACCGCCCTGGTCCTTAACTTTCAGAGCCTGCCAGACCTGTCGACCTCCCATCTAGACTCAGAAACCAAGAGACTCGCTCTGGAGGGCAAAGGTAAAACAGCTTCCCAGCAACACGGACATCATGAGTGCTGTAAGAAAACCTTGTATCCCGGAAAGATAACTTTATAGGTGAAAGAACAAACGTTGTCGAATGGTGTCTTCATGCAAAAATCCAATTTGCACAAATTTCCACACCAGATGTAGTCGATCGTCCAAAACATTATTGGAGTCTGTTTTTTCTTCTTTATTTTAAGACATTGCTAGCAAGTAAGTGTTTACCAAAAACATCTATCAACCTCTCAAACTGCATCCAGGTCTTTAGTAGGATTGTATATGTGGTTTAGGACACGGTATGACTTAGTGTGAGCTACAAGCATGAACAAAACATGGCAAATAAAGCAGGCAGCATTTAAAAAAAAAAATAAATAATAATAAAAACAAAAAAGTTACGAGGAGTGTTGAGGTTTTCTGAGGCAGTTTTGCTCCAGATCATGCGGAGTGTTAATGGCTGGAGTGTGAAAGGCTCAGGACTGTAGAAGTAGCCCACAGTATAATGCAGCTGAAAGAGAGCGTCTAATCCAGGTCCTTTGCATCAGATCTCTCGTCACGCTTCACCTGCTCTCTGTACGATCTCCCCAGGGCTCCAAACATCTGACGATTCCAGAATCCGCCCCACGGACCTGAAGCAGCGGTTTGAGATGGAGCCCCAGTTCCACTGGGGGGCGCCGCAAGGATTTCATTCCCAGCTTGATGGGCATTACAGTTCTTCAGGAGCTCAGATAGTGCACCACTCCATCCTGCACCACCAGATGCCCTCAGCAGGCGGCCCTGCGTACGACACCCTGAGTCTGGAAAGCTCTGACAGCGTGGAGACCAGCGTATCCACTGGCAACAACTCCGCCTGTTCACCCGAAAGGTGAGAGACAGTTTCCATGGGAACCTTGGTCTGCCTCTGTTCCCCTGACAACGGGTCATCCTGCCCAATTTCCCCTTAAATGTGTGGTTTTTTTTTTTTTTTTTTTTTTTTTTTTTGGGTCCTCTCCTTTTTGAAAAGTTACCCAGCCTGTTGCCATGACAACCCCCAACCATACGAGAGACAAGAGATTCCTCACCTGTTCGGAGTTGTGTCTTGTCCCGAGGCGGAACAAGGGTAGACTGTCATATTATGTATTCCCCGTAGTAGGGGAGGATTCGGGTATTTTGTCAGCTGTGAGAGGAGGTTCTCTTGATTCCAGCCTGCTTTTCAATTCTACTAGTTAGTTTCGGAGCTCAGGAACGGTTTTGGCTCTGTTTCTTGCCAGTTTTTTTTCCCCCTGGTCCCTTTGATGTTTTAATACTTCGGAGCTACAGGCCCCCCAGGTCCCGACCTATGGTCAGCTTACCTTTCCCCGTTTGAAATACTAGAAGAAACTTCACTGAGTGCTAGCACTTAGGCCAAATGTACCACATTGTTCATTCCTGGTAGAGTGAGTTGTAGGTGGGGTAAAAAAAAATAATAAAAATCTTGCTTCAAACAAGTGCTTCCAGCAGTCTGACATCTTTCTAGCAGTTGAATGAGAAAAAACATAAGCGGTTCAGCGTAAGCTCTTCAGGTTC
This sequence comes from Alestes dentex, assembly GCA_037576975.1. NCBI lineage: Eukaryota > Metazoa > Chordata > Actinopteri > Characiformes > Alestidae > Alestes > Alestes dentex. The sequence continues at coordinate 10,582,881 of JBBIGA010000083.1, forward strand.
GTCTCTCGCGCCGCCCCTAGTAACAGTGCGGCCGGTTGTGTTTGTGTCTCAGTGGCAGCGGCCTGGCCGGGCTGAGGCTGGAGGAGATGGAGAAGATGCTGAAGGAGGCTCAGCAGGAAAAGGCCCGACTGGTGGAGAGTCGTGTGAGTCCCATTAAACTTTAATTGTCTGCGAAATGTAATCTCTCTCCTGAATTTTAAAGCAGAGCCTCGGCGCCCTCTCCCTCTGCCGCATTGAAGATTGTTTCTCACCTACAAAGGGTGACTGACATGAAAGACGGCTCTTAACAAGTTCTCCTACAGTAATACACATATTGACATTCTCCTGTGAAATTATTTTTTCATACATCCCCAGTCACTTCTCACTGTGTGCTTTTGCAAATGTATTTTTTTTTTCCCCCTTTCAGCCTGTTTCATCTTCTTACTATTAGTTCAATGCCTCTCTCTCTCTCTCTCTCTCTCTCCCTCTGTCTCTCAGGAGAGGGAGGTGCAGGCTCGGAGGCTGCTGCTGGAAGAGGAGAGGAGGCGGCGAGAGGAGGTGGAGCGGAGGCTGCAGGACGAGACCACGCACCGACAGAGACTCGTGGAAGAGGAGGTCAAGCTGAGAGAGAAACACTGCTCTCAGGTCAGCACAGGGCTACGGAAGGGAGCGGACATGAAAGAATACCAGCTGTTTGGAGATCAATCGCACCCTCGGAGTGCAGCTTGTCGAGTGTTCTCTCAGAAATAAAGCACTGGAGGGCGCTTTGCTCTTTCGGTGTCCAGTGTTTTGGCATTTAGTTTGGGTTGATTATCTTAGTTTGTCAGCGAACATCTACAAAAACAGTCATCTCAAGCGAATGTCAAAAAAGATGTTACGAACTAATTTCCGTGTGTAATCCTTATACGCCATCAGACATGAAGCACAAAACACACAGTAAACACAAACACAGATATAAATACAACACTGAACAAAATGGCACCTTAATGATCACGTTTCTAAAGGTTCTAATGCTAGAATATAAAATCACTGCAGCTGTAAGAAAAAAAAAACCTTTACATTACACTGTGGGAACATTTGCTACGTTCTAAAATTATGTGGAATAATAATAACCGGCTTCATTAATTCATTGTTAAACTAGGAATATTTTGTCTTCTGTAAAGTTACTGTAAGTTTTTATACAACAGCGATACAACAATCTAAATAAATGTCTGCATTTATTTAGATTGTTGTATCGCTGTTGCAGACAAATTAGACAAAAAATGTATTTGTAGACAAATTAAATTCGATTTTTACTTCAGTAAAAAAGTGGTACAATTTGTAAATGTTCTCATAGACATTTTATTGCATTGTTTTAAATTAAAAAAAACCAGATCGTAAGGTTGTGGTGTGCAGGCTTGCGGACTGAGCTCAGAGTGGCAGAACTCTCTCAGCAGTGACCGTATCATTTAAAGACCACTTCATCTGAAGAGCAATACGGTCTGAGGGAAAATAAATTGAATTGAGTGGCCTAAGTGACTTATCCCTGCCTGCAGCACGGAGGTCAGTGGATGCGTGCAATAAGCTGCCAAAGTCAAGAATGAAAAGTCTTTATCAGGTCATTCTGTGAATTATGGTTGGGGGGGGGGGTATAACAGAAAGGTGAGGGGTAGGTTCCTGTGGGAAGAGCGCAGGAGCCGCACCACACCAGGCAGACGAGAGGAGGCACTCAGACAGATGGTGAGAGGAAGACAGGATGGAAAGATGAAAAGACGAGAGGAAAAAGGAGGGGCAAGAGGCTGAGGCGAGGAATTACAGAGGGCAGGGCAATACCGTAGGACGTTGTATGAATACAGCTTACAAATGTATTCTGAGCTGTTCACACAGTTATGGAAATTTTGTGTGTAGGTCATAAAAAATGATGCCTATTAAAAAAAAAAAACGCACGTGTTTGCTTCAAACGCTCTTCACTGTATAAAATATTTATGAGCACAGTAATATTCCAGATCAGCTTAATATGCAGTAATTAAGGCAGGCATCGTTATCACTGATTATATTTCGAATCAAGTCATCTAACAAATCATGAACAGTAATCTAACAAAACATTTGAAGCATTTTACACATTCCAAAAGACTTTAAAAACAGTGAAATGCTGCATGTGCGTCCATCAGGCTTTGTTTCTTTGTTCAGTTGGAGAATTTTAAATATATCATATGGAAACTGCCAACTAATTATTCTTGATTCATCAAGAAGAAACATTTTAATTGATTTTCTTTCACTGAGTAATTGTGACAGCTTGTAACAGGGCACAGTTAATATTTCAGTATATTAGAATGTTATTGTTAATAACTGTTGAACAATATTAAGTTCACTTGCCCAAATGCCACAGCACCTGTTCCATGATTGACTTCGCAGGACATGTCTAAACTCCGCCCTTTCCTAGGCTCGTCCTATGACGCGCTACTTGCCCATCCGGAAGGAGGAGTTTGACCTGCGCGCTCACGTGGAGTCGGCGGGTCATTGTGTGGACACCTGCCCCTACGTCATTGTCACAGAGAAAATGTGCAAGGGCCATCTGGTCAAGATGGGCGGCAAGATCAAATCGTGGAAGAAGCGCTGGTTCGTCTTCGACCGCCTTAAGAGGACCTTCTCCTATTACGTGGGTAGGTGAAGATCAGATAAGAAAAACCTCTATCAGTCCCACAGGTGGGACATTTCCGTCGTTACGGCAGAAAGTGGACAGTACAAAAGTAAGAGCTGCAAAAAAAAAACCAAACAATAGAATAAAGCTATACAACAACAGTACAGAATAAAAGAGCGCACTACACAAATAATACAAAAATATAAGTACAAGACATTTATGTGTAGCGTAAAAGGAGGCAGGTCTGAGAGGGAGAAATTCTCTGAACCCGGTCCCAGTAAAATAAAATAAAGTTTTCTCCCACTGTGGATGGAAAGAGAATAGCAGTCATGAAATCCCATTTACTGCATCACTTTTGACATTAATCACATTTGATACACTGGGTTCCAGAAATGCGGAGCCTTTTACATTACATGAAATCTTGTGAATAGAAATGTGATTGCGCAGCTGGCTGAAAGAGCGCGTGCCCCTGGATTAAACTGTGGCGGAGCTTATGGTTCAGTTCAAATTGACTTTCTGGCTGCGCTTCGTTGCGGTAATTATTTGAAATATAGCTTAATTAGAAACAATGGAAGAAAAGTCGCGTCAAACGACTTATTCCCGAAAAGCCTTCGGGAAGCAAGTCACATCTTCGCACCCCTTGACCCGCCTTTGTTACGGCGGAGTAATGAAATCGTGGCGTCTTCTGATGTTTTTGGGCCGTTCTCCTCACTATACATTCTTTTTCTTCACTTGTCCTGCCTTTCTCGCTTTTCACTCTCTCCTCCTCACACACACACGTAGCTCATGTGTGTAGCCTTTTCACCCCCTCACTCCCCATGTTAGTAGTAGTGATGATGATGATGAAATAAACTGCAATACTTTCTCCAGCCCTGCGTTTGAGAGGGGTGTGTGTGTGTGTATGTGTGTGTGTGTGTGTGTGTGTGTGTGTGTGTGTGTGGGGGGAAGTGGATGGGTGGGGTGGGGTGGTGGTGTGTGGGGGGCAGGGGGTTTGGGAGATTTACCCCCGGCTTGGTCGTGACTAACAAAACCCGAATTACAACTCTTCAAAAAACAAAAAAAAAAGAAAAAAAAACAAGTCCAAAACAATTTAGCCCATTACTAAGCACATTTGGATAATGAAAAGAGGCAGGATCGTAAAAACAAGGAATAAAAACTAAGAGGTGGGAGCCGTTTCAAAGGAAACTATTAAACTGAAGCCGTAGATACAGGTGCGAGGAAGCTTAAAGCGTGTGGCTGCGCTTCAGAACTGGTCATAAAGTGCACTCCTTACGAGACGTTTTTTTCAAAAGATTAAAACAAATTACCTTTAACTTGAAAAGCGGGCGGCAGTGAGCCTCTGCAGCACTGGTGGCTTTATGTGACTCACGCAATACGTTCTATAGCTCACTGGGAATGTATACTGTAAATGCTGGGTTTGGTCCCTGGGGCGGTGCTGATCTTGACAGATTTATGCCAGCAATAAATAAAACAAAACAGTTTCACGGCCCCAACGCAAGCACATCAAAAGCAGAATGCAAAATATGAACCCGTACAGAAACCTTTATATACATCAGTAAATACATTTGATCAGTTTCGAGGGAAATTGCAGAATTACAGCAGGAACAAAAAGAACCAGGCAAACCACGTACTCATATAAGGAATTAAAAACTCATAGTAGTTATAAAAACTGTATAAAATGTGTAAGATGCTTAAAAGACACAGATAACACTGTGGGTTCACAAATATGTTCTGGAATTTTTTTTGGTTCTTTAAATTCAATGAGTCATGAACGTCTTATTCCCGTAAATGTGAATGGAGCACGACAATCTTGTTAGAACGGCATTAGGAAATTTCTCGTTAAATTATTCGTGCCCGCAGGTGTTTTTCATTTAACAAGATGTGTTGACCACCGTTTGTCCTCCTTTTTTTTTCTTTCGAAAACAGCTTTGCAAATATCCTGTCATAAAACTGTGCAAATGAGAAATAAAGCAAGAAATGTTATTATTATTTTACTAAAGCATATGCAGTATGCATACATATATATTTTTTTACTCATGTTCTTTAAAAAAAACCCAAAAACTATGTTGTTCTTTCAGACAAGCATGAGACCAAGCTCAAGGGAGTCATCTACTTCCAGGCCATCGAAGAAGTGTATTACGACCACCTACGCAGCGCCACGAAGGTAAAAAAAACCCCCCAAAAAAACACACCGTCTTCCTTCCTCGCTGTATTTACACGCTGTTTAGATTCAGCAATAATAAATTACGGCGCCACACAAAGCCGGAGCCATCGATCCCACCCCAGCGAGTTTGTGGTGAAAGTTTAAACACAGACATCTCGTTGTAAAGAGAATTTCTTACGGCAAGCAGAAAGAGACGCAGATCAAAGGCGGCTTCATGTTCGTTTCGTCATGCTTCCCTCCGCTTCATTTTCTCCCCCCTGTCTACTGTTAGTCTGTCACTTCTCATCGCCCCACTCTCACTTTTCACTTTGTTGTGTACCGATAGAGTCCGAATCCCTCCCTGACCTTCTGCGTGAAGACCCACGACCGGCTGTACTTCATGGTGGCCCCTTCCCCAGAGGCCATGCGAATATGGATGGACGTGATAGTAACAGGCGCCGAGGGCTACACACAGTTTATGACCTGAGGGGGATCCGACTGAAACGCCGGCCGCCGGAGTGGGCAACACTCGGCAAGTCGATCTCCTCTTTCAGAGAAACCTGAACTTCAGCCACACTTCGGCTCTCTCGCCCACGCTGATTGACTTGTAGGCTGTCTGGATTGGGACGTGCGGATGGACGGATAATGGTCGGAGGAGGACAATGTTCTGCTTCAGCTGGGCAGATAACAAGGTGCTCAAATCGAAACCAAGGGGCAAGACAAGACTATTACACAGCCTTTCTTTTTTTATTCTTATCATTTCCGGTTACTCATTCACGTTAAACGATTATCCGATTCATTGTCGCTCTTGGGTCTGTCTCTACCAGCATCTCTGGATTAATACAAAAGTGAAGAAACGCTTGTTTTCCTCCGTCGAAAAAACCACTCAAGATTTCCAGGTTTTCATACGGGCATTTATACTTTGCTTTATGTATTAAAGCGCATCAAGTGTTCTGTGCCACGCCAGATCATAATCAAACCGTTATAAGCCATCCTCTAGGAATTTCAGGTGCCAAAACTGAGAGTAAGTTGCATGGGTTTAGTGTAAATCAAAATTCCACATGTGTTGGGTGGTAAGACTGAACAGGTGACGTGAAGAAAAAAGAAACTGGTATTAATCAGTGTTCGCACTAAGAGGTCCTGTTGTAAGGAAAACCACGGCGCTCGTTCACTGTGGAAAAGTCACGGATGTTTTGCCATGTCTTGTAATCTATGCCGTCGTCTGTATTGTCTTAGTTTGTCTGAAAAAAAAAACAACCACACTAGCTGCTTTTAAGAATATTTTAATATTTTAAATATGACGTTTTATACTTTGTTAAATAACAGGAAACAGTATGAATTGCTTTCGGATTTATATGTATTGTTGACTCGAAAATGTTTGGAGGGGGACCATTTCGCCATTTCTTTGTTTTTGGTCACAGTTTTTACCAGTTTGTTCCTTTTTAGCCAGTACAGCGCAAGTCATGCCAAAGGTTAACCTCAAAAGTCCAGCGTTGCATGTTGTCAGCATATTATGAGCAAATAATGCGATGCATATGTGCGTATGGGCATACAGTAGTGATCATGGGAAACGGCCACATGTGCCTTACCAAGGGCTCCTCCCAGTTCAGGGGTTTGTAAATGCAGCATTTTTGATTATGTTTAATTACATTATCAGCTTAAATGTATCTTGGAGTATAATATATAATTTGACTGCAAAGAGTAGTGTGGGCTTCTAAATAGTATAGTTGATCTAGTAGTAGCCTATATACCAACTTCATTCAGTTTCACTGAAGTAATACACTAACAAAGAGTCCACCAGCACACACACACACACACACACACACACACACACACACACACACACACACACACAAATACACACACACACACACACACACGTGTCAAATATATTTACATCTCTGGTGACAAATGTTTGGATACCAGGCCCAAATAAAACATTTAACAAAACCTACTGATTTTCTCCTTGTTTTTATTCTGTTCCTCGATTTTCCATGGTGTGGCCTGAATGAATGAAACTCTCCTGTTTAAACTTCATGAATAGAAACAGCACTTGAGGTAAATAAGTGTTTTTTATGAGTGGTGCTGATTAGTGTCACTCTTCTGTAGTGTGTGTGTGTGTTTCTACATTATTTCACTTCACTCAGTCACAAATTATAATTTCACTCGACTTGACTGCTCTCTCCCTCTCTCTCTCTCTCTCTCACACACACACACATACACACACAATCACAACCGATAAACCAAACGACGCGGAGAGGATCAACTCGAGCTCCATAAGAGTGGTTAACGGTCTTCATTTCAGCGGTGAGGTTAAGATATAAATCCCGTGGCAGTTTGTGACATGGCCTTCAGGTTTATTTCCCAGTAAAGACGCTGAAACACCTGTGAGGGGAGGTCTGGGGAAAGTCCCACGCACCCAGTCGGAAAACCAGTTTAAACCGTTTTCCTGGTGACTTATCTGTATGCTGTTAATGGTTCCTCATAGACACTTTAACGTCTTACTCTTCTACCCACATAATTTAGCTCAGTTAATGACAGGCAGGAAAGTTTCAGCATGCAGCCACTAGAGGGAGCTGTTTTACAGCTATCGCTGCTCGGCTCCGAGTTTATCTATGTCTGTCTGTGTGTGTGTGTGTGTGTGTGTGTGTGAAGGCCTCGGGGCTTTGGGCTTGTTTTCCTCGCCGCCTTTGCGCCTCCACCATCACCACAACAGTTAAATGTGCAACTAACAAATGTCATCAGCGCGCATAACGAGCCCATCTGTCTGCTGCAGCGGAGGAGCCCCACCAATTAATTCATCACATGTTACAATTTCTTCTGCCTTTAAAGCTCACAGTGCGGAACAGCAAGCCTGACACACGGAACAGAGCCTGTTATAATTACTATTAATATTGTTCTTCTTCATATTGTTGTTATTATTATTGCTGTTGCTGCTCTACTAATTATCATTGTTGTCGTTCTTCTTCTTCGTATTGTCGTCATTCTTGTTGTTCTTCTGCTTATTATTATTGTTATTTGTGGTGCTGTTTTTCTTCTTCTTCTTCTTCTTCTTATTGTTGTTATTGTTGGCGTTGTTCTTCTTCCTATCATCATTATTATTATTATTATTATTATTATTTTATTATTATTTGTGTCCTTGTTTTCCTTCTTCTTCTTCTTCTTCTTCTTCTTAGTATTATTTTAAGCAACAGCACACCAGTATACAAAAGTTTAAAAAGATAAACGTGTTTTAAGTTTGAAAAGACATCTGAGGGTTCCTTCAACACTCAGGGTTTGAGGGTTGGACTGCTTGACCTGCAGGTCCCCTTTCAGAAACGCTACGACTGTTTCAGGCTCCTCACTCACAGAACGCCGAAAGTCCATGAACTGATGAAAATGACCGAGCTGTACCTAAACTTTTTAATCTCACAGCGTGCATAAATTTTATTCATTCCCATCACACAGAGCCGATGCCTTTTCAGAAAATGATTTGTGGAAGTCAGTGAAACCAGACAAATTTTTGATGAGAAATAGGTCAGAAATTGATTTGGAGAAAATTACATTACAATTTAAATGTTTTTTTGTTTTTTTTTGGATAAATGGATAAACAATAAATCGTGTAAAAAAAGTAGACAGAAGACTATCGTGATGGAAATGTTGCCTGCAGGTTATAATGGGCCATCATACCGTTTTCAAAACTTCAGAGTCCAGCAATTGTAATAAATGTTAGGATTATCAATAGGACATGTGGGACCTTTCACAAGTTTTTGGCTCGTGGTAGTGTGATACAAATGTGGCAGTAAAATCATTCTTATAGTATCAATAATAAACCTGCTGGTTAGGGAGTAGCCCCTGCGATCAGAAGGTCGTAGGTTCAAATCCAAGGACTGCTAGTGGCACCACTGAAGTACCCCTGAGTAAGGTACCGTCCCCACACACTGCTCCCCGGGTGCTGCGTCTCTGGCTGCCGCTGCTTCACTTGGTGTTCACACTGTGTGGTGTGCTCGTTGCGTGACAAAAATGGGCATTAAAAAAGAAACATATATATATATATATATATATATATATATATATATATAAAACT
>JBBIGA010000083.1:10597324-10610039 GCA_037576975.1 Alestes dentex
CAAAAATGGGCAGTAAAAAAGAAACATATATATATATATATATATATATATATATATATAAAACTATATATTACTATATATATGTTCTAATGTTTCACTTCTGGTGCAGACATACAGAGCTGCATCCAAAAAAACATACTACCATATGATTCATATTGCACTACTGCTGGTAATGTACTGTTCTGACATACTGTTTATTTGGTAAAATGTCGAGACACTGTCTTCGTTAAAAAAACGTAGCTTTACAAGCCCCAAATTACAGTCACAGTGGTGACTGCTGAATTTAATTGGGATCTCTGAATAGATCGTGTACTCCTGATCGTCCAGTGTTTCAGAAATCTAAGGGTATTAATAAGGAGTGTGTCCCCTGTTTGCTACAGTAACAGCCTCCTTTTGGGAAGGCCTTCCATTGGATGATTGAACTTTGCTGTGAGAATTTGATTGTCTTCAGTCACAAGAGCATTGGTGAGGACAGCTACTGATGCTTGATGATCAGTTCTGGATCACTAACTCCACTCAAGCGCCCCTGAAAGGTACTTCATCACTCCAGAGAATGCAATTTCACCTTTTTATAGGGCTTTATATCCCTCTAGCTGATACCTAGCGTAGGGTCTGATGACTTTAGGTTGATGTATGGCTACTTTAGAGCATCCCATTTAATCAGCAACGCTTTTCCATGGAGCTCATACAAGTTGTGTGTGATTGCAGTCAAAGCGCAAGCTGTATGAGTAGCAGTGGGTGCACTTTAAAGAATCTGAATTTACTCATATTACTCACTTTTTGACACATTGTGAGTTTATGCGGTGATGCTGTTTGAGGCCGGTAACATCTTTATTGTTGACTCTCTTGGGAGAGTCTCAATCTTCAGGCTCATCTTCAGCATGTGAAATGCGTGCACCACTTGACTTAGATCGACTACTTCACTTTACTAGTCAACACAATACTTTGTGGCCCTGCGAATCTCCTTGGTTGCCAAGGTTGTGTGTTTTGTGTCACTGGCATGCCGTGTCATGAGGTGAATTTCAATGACTTGAAGACATTTGGCTGTATCTGGGCAGAAAAGAGTTTTCAAACTGACTAAACCACCAGTGAAGACTGGGTAGATAGTAGGGATCATACATTATTACGGTTGATCCCTGTTTCTTTGTAGCCATATTAGCTGATTGTGCATTTGTCTAGCTTTTTGGTGGATCAAATCGAATTGAATTTTTTCAATTCCAAAACATTTAGCAACCTATTACCTAGCTCAAGTTATTTGCAGCACAGAATTCCATAGTTTGGACGAAATCAAAATAATAGGTTGGCTGATTTCCAGTTGGATGATCGGAGGATAAATCTGGCAACTGATCCCGTATTCCTTTTCAGTAGTTATTTTTCACTTCTACTGTTGTGGAGTAGTCTGAGGAATAATTTTTCCTTTTATATTTGAAGGACCCGTCTCACATTTTCTTTGCTTTAATTCACCCCCCCCCACAAACGAGGTCCACTTATGTGTTTGATTCACCAAAAATGGATCAGTTCATGTTTACACAACCATTTTCAACCTCTCATTGGCTTTTATAATGAAACATCCTGCTTTTTTGTAACAGTGCTTTTATAATTTCCATATATAAATACACCTCAGTTCTGATGATCTCATCTGTTTTGGGCCTCATTCAAAAAGCAGTCCGGGCTGGTAACACTCCTTATAACCTGTTAGAGTTGAGGGATATGTAGACATGTATTGGTGTATTCAAAAAGGAACTGTCTTTGCAGCTAATTTTGTATATGTTTATGTTTATATATTACGTATTACATCAACCTCTTTAAAACACACAAGGATGATATCCATGATATGGGTTATTTAACATACTTTGTATTTACTCCAAACATTTATCTTAATCCTAATGCATTTATCTGCAATCCTAATGCATTTTAGACCTTTAGTTATAGATGTCATCTTGTAGGGTAACCTCTTAATATTTCTCCCTTCACAAACTGTTCTAAATCTGGTCTGTAGGCTTCCCTTCACAGATGAAAGGGTTCTTCAGCAGTGTTCTTTGTTCTCTCTTCCCGTTTGCCTTAGCGTGTTTTCTTCCCAGTGATGTACCTCTGATGTTTTGGCTAATTTCGTAGACTGATGCATTAAAGTTGGTGGCATGTTACGCGTATATTTGCAAATTCTGAGCCCTCTTGACATCAGACACCAGCAATGAGTTCCAAGAAAAAAATCCTAGAATAAGGACTAGAGTGTGTACTCTGTGTGTACCCTGTGATTGCACTGTATCCCAAACATCAGAGCATGTGTACACACACACACACACACACACACACACACACACACACACACAAAAAGAAAAAGGGACGGATTACTGACCAGGCCTGTGTAATAAGTAATAAGTAATAATGCCCTCATGCCCTCATTTGTTCTCATGCCCTCATTTTTATAGCCTTGTTGACTCCTGGGATTTTGTTATTGCAATTTAAATGTTCTTCAAATACTATGCAGATGTTTTTACCCTTTGAAATGCGCTGGCTGACTCCTACTTTTGTGCTGTGGCTTTGTCTTAAAAGAAAAAGAGAATTATATAATTGTCTCTGAAACTGCCCTCCAACTAAAAGGTTAATGTGATAACTGAAGAAAATATTTAAAACACTGAGCAATGATCAGAGTTAATTGTTTCAAATATAAATAATGAAAGATATTTGCAATATGTGGATTACATTTGCGAAACGTTGTGCTTTGGGTCAGCAGTAAGTCGGCAGTGAGCGAGGAGCCGCTGGAGATGTGCCCAGGCTTACTGGGGAATAAGTAACGGGACTTTGGAAATAAGTGAGTTCAGCCTACAAGGCAGCTTACAAAGTCCAGCTGTTACAACTGGACAAAGTTCAGCTGCCTAACAGCCACCTGGATCATGGTTTAGCTAATCAGCAACAATCCAGTAAATCAAATTAACAGATTATAGAAAATCTTAAAAAACTAAGACCGTGTTCTGTGAGCTTGTTAAAGGAAATATCTACATGCTTGTCGATGGAGCTTTTTCCTATTGCGGGAAAAAGAAAGAGATACAATATAAGAGTGAGGAGAAGAAGAGAGAATACCAAGGGAGCAGGAAAAATAATTAGGCAGTTTTGCTTTGCAGTTAGGATTATGATGTTTCATCAAAAAATATTATTAAGCTAAGAAATGAGCACATAAACAAACAAACATAATGGAATATAGTAGTGTTAATTTCCTTAAAAAAATGTACTAGAATTGCAAAAAAAAAAAAAAGTGTAGCACGGCACACATTGCACTTGGCTGTCACTATCGGAGCAGGGGCTTTCAGAGGAGTACTCTAATACATACTCTATACATGACCCTTAAAAATATAAAATACTTTTACAGTAATACTTGCTTTAATTTACTATAATTAACCCCAATTTCAAGTCTTTCTGTTACTGCAGTTCTGAATATGGGGTGGTGGTAGCTCAGTGGGGAGGATACTTGCCTCTGGACCAAAAGGTCATGGGTTCGACTCCTACCCTCAGCACATCACCACTGGGTTCCTGAGCAAGACCCTTAACCCTAGGCTGCTCCAGGGAGACTGCCCCCTGGAAGTCGCTTTGGATAAAAGCATCTGCTAAATGCCATAAATATAAGTAAGTCCATATGCTCATGTAGTAGCTGTGATTGTAGCCCCTTAAATAGACGGTGAGGGTGTAAAAAAAATTAATTATTGTTTTTATCATCTTCAGGGATGTAACCTTTATGTATTTAAGTTGTTTTATTTCGATACGTTTTTTTTTTTTTATCAAGGAATGTGGCAGTGTGGATGACAAACAGGCCGAGTTGAGTTGAGGACTGAGGACTTTTTTAACTTTTTTGAAGCTACACACATGAGGACCACTATGGAAGTGACAGCAGGAGGCTCATTGACTGCTAGAACTTACTAAAACCAAGTTCCTTGTTTTAGTGTTGCTCTCTCTTGAGACTATTACTATTCAGATGTCTCTACATATATATTTGATTCATCATACTTTTTGTGCAATTCTAAGGCATCTCTGTTCTTTCAGCTTCCGAGATGCATGAAAACTGGTGTGCTCTGAAGCAAGGTGGCATGGATGCCTGGCCTAAAACAGCCATCATTTATTCATTTTTCTATATAGTTGTAATCATTGCCCTTTTAAAGATCTGAAATTTTGTCACTTGAAAAAAAGATGAGGCAGAGAACAGAATCCCAATGTAAAGAACAAATACTCCAACATTCCAATTATTCAGGTCAGCCCTAATGCGTAATATTTCTAAAGTATCTAATGATATTTAGATATCTACATTGGTTATAGCAAAGAATGACCTCCCTCAAAATATTCACATTTTGTTGCTTCGCAGCCTGAAATAAAGACACACAAAAAAATCAGGCTCGGGGAACGTCTCTGCTCGAAAAGCCCTTCCTCAGCGCTGCTCAAGCTGAGAATTATCGTCCGATCTCGTCGTTTCTGTTCTTTTCCAATATCATTAAAAGGGCAGTCCTCAAACAGGTCTCAGAATACCTCTCTTGAAATGACCTCCTTGATCCAAACCAGTCTAGTTTCAAGAGTGGCCACTACACTAAAATGACTCTGCTATCAGTGACTGAAGCTTTAAAATCGGCAGCAGGTCTGTCCTCGTTTCTTAACCTTCTGGATCTATCAGCAGCCTTCGAAACAGTTTACCACAACATCCTCCTATTCATACCCTCAAACATGAGCATCTCAGGCAGAGTTCATTCTTGGTTCAAATCTTACCTCTCCGGGCATTCATTCAAGGTATCATGGTTGGGTCGAACACCATCCTGTAAACTGCCCACTGGAGTTCCCCAAGGCTCAGTACTGAGGCCCCTACTCTTATTACTCACTCTCATGGCTTCTCTTATCACTGCTATTCTGATGATACCCGTCCTTCCTGCCAGATGACCACACCGTCTTGGCATGCGTCTCGGCTTGTCAGACATATTCATATGGACAAAGGGTTACCACCTACAGCTAAACCTAGCCAAGACGGAACTTCTGGTTATGCCAGCTGAACCCAAGGCAAACCCAGTTCAGACTGGTCTCATTCGTGGTTCCCTGCTGGTGTAATGAGCTTCCAAACGCAACCAGAGCAGCGGAATCCCTCTCTATCTTCAAATACCTCCAGAAGCCTCATCTGTTCAGAGAGCACCTCCTCTCCTGATGCACAATCTTCTTGCACTCCCTACACAAAGATTTTAGCACTTAGAATGCTAAAGATTTTAGCACTCTCCTCTGGTTCTCAAACTGTCCTGAAACAGTGCTCCCTCATATTGTAAGTCGCTTTGGATAAAAGTGTCTGCCAAATGAATGTAATGTAATGAATATAATTTTATTAGATGGTGCCATTTAAGTGACAGGCAAAATGACCCATTAAAAAGTAAAATGTGTAGCAGTAGGTCAAACAAATGTTCAGTCCAGCATCTATATCTTGCCTTAAAAGGCTCTTTTTTAAATCATTTTATGCAGAGGTGACAATTGCTTGCTATAACATTTAGTTTTTAAACTTTTATTCAATGTATGCTATTGTTTTGTATTTTTTTTTTCACCTAACAAAAAGACAGTACAGTTACATTTCTGCTAATACGGTATTGTACTTAATGGTTGCTGTGTCTAAAGCATAAGCCATATGGCCATATACATTTCATGCAAGCGTCAATACACAATCATTTGTTTGTATGAAGGCTTTAAGGAACGATGCAAGATGCTGTGTGGTACTCTGTCATTTCAGTTTAGTGAAAAACGTTCAGTTTAACTGCTATTACACCTTGAAATTTATGCTCAACTTGAGAGCCCTGATTTATTTTCTTAATCTGTACACGATGTACTTAGTGCATACCAAGTAGATGATAGGGTGGTATAGGAAAGTGGACCCTTATAGTCACATGTGAACATACCACAGCACACAGTGAGAACAATGTGAAATTCTTTCTCTGTATTTAACCCATTCACCAAGTGAAGCAGGGGGCTGCCACCAGCGAGGGGCGGCCGGGAAGTAGTGTGTGGGGACGGTACCTCAGTGATGACACTAGCAGTCCTGGGATTCGAACCCACAACCTTCTGATCACAGGGGCAACTCCCTAACCACTAGTAGTAGTACTGTATTTAGCTTAAAAATATAAATCCCATTTGGGTTCATTAGGTGTTTTAAATGTAGGAATTTATTTAGATTTATTCAAAAGGAAGTGGAATAATTCTCATATTTATATTTCATACATATATTTCAAATCAAATCACTTCTATTATCACATTACATGTCGCTGGTAACACGGGTACAGTGCATGCGCGTGAAATGCCTGTGTGCAATGCTGCAGCAGAAGTATGAAAACAGACGTATTAGGACGTCAGAGATAAAAAAAAAAAAAAAGATTAAACGATACGCATGTGTACAAAATGTATACCGTGTAAAGTATAGATGTATCTATACAAATGTAAATATATACAAATAGTTATCACTGTGCGCAAAGTGAAAACGACACCTAGCGAGTGACTCAAATCTTGAGCTGTTATGAGAGCAGTGCCACAGTTGCAGTTCAGCTCATAACACTGGCAGCCACACGGGAGTCAAACACGTCCCACTTTGAAGCTGCTTCAAGAGACTGACACCCCCAGCTGAGTGAACCACGGGGCTCCATCGCTCAGTACATGCCAGTACTGTAGGGACTGCACATCCAAACACCATACAGACACACAAAGACGCACACAAGTGTAAAAGAAACAAACACACACAAACTTGATCATTTGACTAAGATATTAATAACTGCAGGAGAATATGGGCAAGATTCAACTGTCTTGGCCCATTAGCTAATAGAGGACTCAAGAAACTTTGTTTACAGTTTAAGGCAACTTAACACAGTGCAAAATGTACTGAAAAATGTGTAAAAAAAAGAAAAAAGAGAAGAATATCTTTGGTCTATAGCTCTCCACTGTGTTCCCCATATTACTACATAACAACACTGTAACATGCTACACACTATCAAACACATTAAGCTCAGGGCGGCACGGCTCTGCAGTAGTTGCGGCTTCAGCAAGGAGTCGCACTGTGTTTTTCTGAAGGAAGCACAAAAACGCTGACAGATGTAGGCAATTGTAGTATTCAAAGTTTTGCCCGAGGAATGTTACAGTGTGATGAGCTGCCCAGGTTAGGATTAAAACACTTCCCTGCTAGGAAGGCAGCGATGTTACTCACTACACTACGCCAGCATCAGTCATTGAAAACAACAAACACTCGAAAAAAAAAGGACTGGCCTTAAAAACACATACCCAAGAACCTTCTTTTCCAGCTGTGACTGTAACTGTACAGGAATCCTAGCTTTAAATGTAAAGTGATCCTAATTCCACGGTACACAAACAGATACATTTACCAACTAGTCAGCAATCAAGTCAAGTAGCATATCATTTCACAGCAAACCACTTCGAAAGGCTTTGTTTTCATCTGAGCCATTTAATTATGCAGATTTTTTTTTTTTTTTGTGGAAGTCTTCTACAACACATTTCCATGCATATGACTTCTGGCGCCCCCGCCCAGGATGAGTCTCTGCCTCGCGTCCCCGCTGGCCCCGGGATAGGCTCCGGGTACCCACGACCCTGGTGACGATTAAGCGGTTACAGAAATGAATGAATAAATGAATGATCAGACTAAGTCAGTTAACTAATTCACAAAAAAAAAATGTTTTCCTACATACAGTGACAATATAAATGATATGTCCTACTGTACAGGTGCCCCAAACTGGATAATTGGAGGCACAGGTGGGGAAACAAATTTTAGTGTTTACCGCCGTAATGATTCGGTGAGTAATTATTAGAAAATCCTTTGCCTTGCCTGCTTTTAGAGAAATGAAATGTATTAAGAAAAGCAATAGTAATAATCACTCCCCCAGTAATTCGCGCCCTACACCCTGTGCCATATTCCTACACAGTCCCTGGCAGTGCACTCTAATTAACCGCGCCAGACTGCATGCAGAAACAAAAAATTTTTTGCTAGACACGGGGAAAAAAGTCTTGGTGAGCTCATTGTCCTTGAGTGCCTTCTCCTCTCTGCCTCGCCTCGCTATGCGAGGTAGAAAACTGCTGCGACCCCTCGGGAGCAGCAAGACAAATGGGCTTCACTCACCATCAAACAACTTTTAATTCTCCCCTCTTCTTCTCGGAGGATCAAAAATCACTGCAGCTGCTCGCTTTGCAGACTACACCTCTGCACCACGCAGGCTATTAGTTAATTGCCCGAATCGGAGTGTATTTGTTTAAATGGAGTCGTTAGACTCATTATGTGATCTGTGGATGCTTTATGAGGGCAAGAAGGAGAAGAAAAAGGAGCAGTTTGTGCAGGGAGACTTGGTGCTTATTTAGTGAAACTCCCCAGAAAGCCCGATTGAGTGAGGGAAAATGAAACAAAAGAAATACTGCTGAGATTTCTCTCGGCTTGCTGGTCCCTGTTGGTCATAACACACACACACACACACACACACACACACGAACACACACACACACACACACACACACACACATATTGTATGGTTAGCTGTTTGATACAGTATCAAGTCACTCTGAAACTTTAGATGTTTTGATCAAATGTGCAAGAGAGAGAGAGAGAGAGAGAGAGAGAGAGAGAGAGAGAGAGAGAGAGAGAGAGAAACTTAGAGACAACAATGAATTCTGAGAGAGATGGTGATGAAATTGTGATGTAACTGCTACTAATATGTGCCATACATGAAGTTGGCGTGCTGTGCTTGCTCCCTCACCCACTCCTCACACTTTCACTCACTCACTCACACACACACACACACACATGTGGAGAAAGGGGGGAGGGGGCACTACATACTGGCCAGAAAAACAAACATGTACATATAAAGGGCTCCAATGGGCAATGGGCTCCTGGAGAAGTTTAGCGTTTCAATTATTTATCTCCTCCTGTGTAGCCGACGGTTGGGCTAAGCTTTCCCTTTGGAGAAACAGCACCATGAAACGTGTACGCCAGCGCGTCGGACTACTAGGCATATGGGCAGTGGGGCTTAAGGAGAGATTTAGGCTTCTGATGGCTGCTTTTAATCCGCACTACCTCTGATTAATCAGCGGTGAAAGTTAAAGTGGGGCTACGGCTACATGTGTGGATTCGGCTACTGTTTCACGCCGCTGTGAGCAAAAAAAAAAAAAAAAAAAAAAAAGACTGTAGCATAGTCTGAAGTGAGCAAAGAACCCTACAACCACAATTAGGCCTACACTGACTCAGATGTACAGAAGCAAAATTATCACAACCCCCCACCCCAAAAAACTAACGAACGTCGATAAAGAAAAGAAAATCAAGTTCTGAACTGCAGTTCAGCATCTATTAGTATAGAAACTGAAGCTCATTAGCTGCTGTTTCTCTGATCTGAAATGAAAAAGCTAAGGAGTGAGAAAAAAGCAGCGAGGTCCACACTGACAGAAAAAAAAAAAAAAAAGAAATACAAAGTGTGAAGGACTGTGTAAGAAATCAGTGTAAGAATAAGTGCATTCATTTAACCAATCAGATTTGAGATCAATTCTGCAATTTTTGGTAATCAATTCTTCATTTTTGATGAATCCTGAGAATGACACCTGAAACTGCGAATTCATATTGACACCCAGGTCTAGTTAATTTGCTACCTTCGGCTGTTTTGCAAATTTGACACATATTGCACAGTGCTGACTCTGGACATGTTCGGTCGTCACATCATTGAACCTGTCTTTCAGTATTACGGTTGATTAATTTTACAGGCATATTGCATACTTACTTTTTGGATTGCACTACCCTGTATGTCTTAATACACTCTTGCTTTGATATTTGCAATCTGTGCAACATGCACATTGTGGACCCTGAGTGTTCCGTATACTTGTGTCTGTGTGTGTGTGTGTGTGGGTGTGTGTGTGTGTGTGTGTGTGTGTGTGTGTGCGCACTATATATATAACTGTGGACATACTGGTGGACTGTTAAAGTGTAAAGAGTATTAGTGTAAAGTGTCCATTTTGTCATACGTGAACACACCACACCACAGTACACAGTGTGAAGAATGTGAAATTCTTTCTCTGTACTCAATCCATTCATCAGTTGAAGCAGTGGGCAGCCAGGAATGCAGCCCCCGGGGAGCAGTGTGTGGGGACGGCATATTGCTCAGGGATACCTCAGTGGTGCCGTTGGCAGTCATGGGATTCAAACCCTCAGCCTTCCGATCACAGGGCCTCCAGCTGCCCAACTATAAAGTGAGGTATGTACACATGCATAGGTACATAAATACACTCATACATACCAAATTCGATACTTGTGGAACTATTTATAAGTGAACATTTGAAAGAGTGACGGCTCTGCATGCCCACCTGTCCGGACCCCCGATCCAACTGAAGTACTGAGCACATCAAAACAAAACAGAGCACAAAACTTCTCCAAGCCAGAGGAGACGGAACTGGGTAAACGGAACTAGTTACTATCCGTCTGTACACACAGTGTGATTGAGGCGCTCGCTTCAGTGTGTGTGTGTGTGTGTGTGTGCTGACTTTTCTCTCACACTCTGCGCAAACACTGCGCCCCCGCGGACCAATTAGCGCGCGGAGAGCCGGGAGAGTCAGCGCTTTTCCTGGGAGAGCTCGCGCTCTTCTGCGCGCCGTGATTATCTCACCGCGTGCGCGTTACGACCACGGTCACGAAGATTGCATCAGGACCTCACTTCTACCACTGCCAGGCTCAACCGGCTTACGAGAGACACGGAGGGGCTGGGAGGGGGAGAAGAGGGGCGTGGGGAGGGGGGTTACAATGTATCGCACTAAGATCCCTTTGATCCAGAAGATAGACAGGAAGGGTCACGTGACGGAGCTGGTATAAACAAAAGCCCCTTTTCTCATCCGCACTAGGTGTGTAACTCTCAGCCGGGGCCTCTATTCTGGGGGCCTGTGTAGTAGGAACCACCCAGGGGTGCAGTCACTCCCCTTCCCTGAGTGAAGAAGTTGAAGAAGTTACCCCAGGGCGACCCAGCGCCACATCGCATCACGTCAAAGAAGTCTGAGGACGAGTGAAGGGCCCTCTCTGATCTGCTGTACCTCCAGCCAGACTCATGAAAACACATCCAAAACAAAGTTCTTAAATGGTTTGGATGGATACTTGGTGGCCTAGTGGATAGGGAGTTACCCAATGCGATCAGAAGGCTGTGGGTTTGAATCCCAGGACTGCCAGTGGCACCGCTGAGGTACTCTTGAGCAAGGTACCGTCCCCACGCGCTGCTCCTTGGGGGCTGCATCGCTGGCTGCTCGCTGCTTCACTTGGTGAATGGATTAAACACAGAGAAAGAATTTCACACTGTTCACAGTGTGCTGTGGTGTGTTCACACATGACACTTTACACTTACAGGACCTTTACATTATGTGAAGGTGCTTTGCACTGTTAATATTTTCCACTCT
The DNA here is from genome assembly GCA_037576975.1 of Alestes dentex. Taxonomy (NCBI): domain Eukaryota; kingdom Metazoa; phylum Chordata; class Actinopteri; order Characiformes; family Alestidae; genus Alestes; species Alestes dentex. The sequence goes on from JBBIGA010000083.1 coordinate 10,608,740, forward strand.
CATACATCTCAATTCATGAAGTAATGATGGTGTTACACGATTCACATGCTGCGCTGTGCCAGAGGGAGCACTCAAAACAGCCCAATGATCATCATCATAATCAATTAAGCTTATTATGTGCAACAGTCTTACCATGTGAATGTCACAACTTACATCAGTATTACTGATCTACTACTGATTTCTACAACGTACAATAACGTACTCCTAACTACCATCTGTGCTGCTAGTAATTCACTTAACTGTGAGTTGCTTATCTACAGAATTTATATCCAGCATTTGTGTATTTAGACTTTATATTTTATATTCTTCTTCTCTCTGTGTCTGTGCAGAAGTAACACAAGCAATTTACTCTGGGATTAAGGAAGTTTTCTGATTCTGAGTCCAATTTTTATGTTAAATACACAGCTGTGGTAAGAATAACATTATTACATACTCTCTCTCTCTTTCTCTTTCTCTCTCTCTCTCTACATATATATATATATATATATATATGTGTGTGTGTGTGTGTGTGTGTGTGTGTGTGTGTGTGTGTGTATTGTATTTTACAATCTACTTGTAGGTGAGGCGACTATACAGCTGCCGACATCACACCCAGAGTTGACCACATTCCAGTATGACCAGTCAGGAAGCCAGGTTCTGGCCAGGTTAGCCACTGTTAATAAAAGCAGTTGATTAAAAATGCATGTTTTGTGCCCACAAATCTACAAGCAGAACTGTGTGTACGGCTGATTTCTCCCACAAGACATTTACTACATACGTGTATTTACGACATTACTACATAAGTCTAAAACGGCTGCAGTTGAACGACGTCAAGGAGCCGGTTTACTAACTGAAAGGAAATATGGCCAAGAAGGGAGTTGTCTGTTGAAACAATGTAAAGGAATAAAGTTCTACAAGAAGGGAATCCATGGAGTGCGGCAAAAGATGTCGGTTGTTCCCGGTCAGCTGTGTCTAAAATTCGGTGCAAATATAAAGAAAATGGGAAGATTATAAAGGGAAAACACACAGGTTGACCACGGAAGACACCAAAGTGTTAGAACAGAAAATTCTAAGCAATAATATAAGAAGAGATAACCCTTTATTTTATTATCATATTATAAATGTGCATTATTACAGCAGCAGAGTGGACAGAACAAGAGGAGAAAGTACATGCAATCGAATAAAATATTCTATAAAAATAAATATATACATTTATGTGTATGTATATAAATACATATGTATGTATATATTCATATACATACACACAGACTTATATATTTGAATTCATATACATACATATATATATATATATATATATGAA
>JBBIGA010000083.1:10614271-10630405 GCA_037576975.1 Alestes dentex
GTTTTTAGTTACTATTATTATTATTTTTGAGATCAGGGGCCATTCATAAGTCGGTTGGGTCTATAGCCTTGGATGCCTCCTTGGGATTTACTTCTACCATAAAGGTGAATGACTGTCGCCCATCTGTTGCGGCACAATTTGTGAATATTTATTTATACATTGATCAGCCATAACATGAAAACCTGTGACAGGTGAATAAGTGAATAACACTGACAGCTTGTTAGAGAGGCTGTAACTGTCAGGTGGTGTGATATGTTAGGTCGAAAGAGAATAGTCGGCTCTAGACATTGATGTGTTGGAAGCAGAAAAATGGGCAAGTGTATGGATCTGAGTGACACTGACCAGGTATGCATTATGATGGCTAGACGAGTGGGTCAGAGCATCTCGAAAACATCTAGAGATCTTGTGGGGTGTTCCCAGTAGGCAGCTGTTAGTACCTACCAAAAATGACGGTGACAGTGTCATGGACACTGGAGGCTCACTGATGGAGTGATGGCCAGCCCATCTGGTCCGATCCCACAGAAGAACTACTGAAGCACAAATTGCTGAAAAATGATACTGGCTATGACAGACACGTGCCAGAACATGCAGTGCATCACAGCTTGACAGGTATGGGGCTGTGTAGCCACAGACCGTTCAGGGTACCCATCCCGACCCCTGTCCAACACTGAAAATGCCTACAATGGGCATGGACCGCAACTGGAGCAATGGAGGAGGTGAATCATGAATCATGTTTTCTTTTACGGCCAAATGCATGCGCATCACTTACTGGGGAAGAGACGGCAGTAGTGAAAGAAGGCAAGTCAATGGAGGCAGTGTGATGCTCTTGGCAATGTTCTTCTGAGAACCCTTGTGTTCTGGCATTCATGCGGATGCTACTTTGACACGATCAACATCCCTAAACACTAAGTACACCCCGACATGGCAACAGTATTTCCCCATTGGCCTCTTTTAGCAGGATGATGCACTCTGCAACACTGCAGAAACTGTTCAGTAATGGCTTGAGGAACATTGCAAAGAGTTAAATATGTTGACTCGGCTTCCAAATTCCCCAGATCTCAATCCGACTGAGCATCGGCGGGGTGTGCTGGACAAACTAGCCCGGTCAAAGGAGCCCCCACCTTGCACGTCATAGGGCTTAAGGACAGCACACCTGTTGGGTTCATGCTTCGATGATACCAAGAGGGGGGCCTACACAATATTAGGCAGGTGGTGTTAATGTTATGGCTGATCTGTGTATCCAAAATATTATATCACTAAAAGGTAACTTTACAGGCGAAGGAAAAAAAAAAGATTTTCAGTATCAATGTAAGTTAATCAAACATTATTTTATTTTAACGTGATTTTGAACCAGTTCCATTGGTCTAATTGGGCATGATATTTTGACACACTGTAAATTATGTGAAAACCTTTATAAACAACAAACCTTTTATCCTAACAGTGACAATTTGCCATATTATGTATTCTGGCTAGGTGGAAATTTTCTTCTTAAAGCTGTGCGCTACAGTGATTTTACCACAGCTACGTATTAGGCGCACCACTCAAAATGCTATCTTTCTCACTCATTGGTAGACAGTCAGGCACAACTGCTGGTCTGTGTAGGGTGGGGCTGTGGCAAAGGGTATCTGATGAAAAATCTTCTCTAAATCTGTCTGTTATTGGGGAAAACCTGATGTCAGCTTCTTCCAGCATAGTCCTGCCGAACTTAAATCCAATAGAGGACACAAAAGAGTGCCAGAACCTCTAAATCTAACTGTCTATATGGTCAACATTATTTCTGACAGTTAATAATAAATACATGCCTGACCCCCACAGTTAAAAGCGTAAGAAGTTCAGGAGAAGCCGAGAGTCCCATTAAACTGTTGGCAGACTTCTCCAATTAATCAGCCACGCTGAGTGTGAACTACATGAACTTTGATTTTAAAATAATTCTTTAAATGGGTTCATTCTGAGTCATTTCAAGTGGGAAAGTGAACTGAAACAAGCTTTGTCAATCTGGGCCTATAACATGTGTGCCTCCTATTACTACACTAACAGTACGCCCCATATTACCTGATGCACCTGAATCCACCTTATTTCACTTCTATTTTTAATGATTTCATGAGGATACATACTGTCCATGCTGGAATACAGCATATCGTAGTGGTCTTGAGAACATTTTAAAAGGTAAGGTCCCACTCCCATTATACTCTATATGGACAAAAGTATTGGGATGCATGACCATTACGCCAACAGGGACTTACATAAGAGCTTCCAATCTTCTTGGAAGGCTTTCCATAAGATTTTGGAGTGTTTCTGTGGGAACTTGTGCCCATTCATTCTGTACGAGAAGGTCTGGCTCACAATCTTGGTTCCAGTCTTGGTTCCATCACAAAGGTGTTGAATGGGGCTGAGGTCAGGACAAGTCAAACTCATCTAACCATATCTTTATGGAGCTCGCTTTGTGCACTGGGACACAGTCATGCTGGAACAGGAAAGGTTCTTCCCCAAACTGTGTCCACAAAGTTGGAAGCATGGCGTCGTCCAAAATGTCTTGGTATACTGAAGCATTAAGATTGCCCTTCACTGGAAATAAAGGGTTAAACACCTGAAAAAAACAGATGTGTCCCAATACTTTTGTCCGTATAGTGTATGTGAGATTTCACCTCTTCAGATGTTTGAGCTTCATTTGGCATTTTGTAAATGAATAAAAACACTACCACCTCGTCTGAATCTCTCGTGGTTAGGGAGTTGCTCCTGCAATAAGAAGGCTATGGGTTCGAATCCCAGGACTGCTAGTGGCAGCACTGAGGTACCCTTGAGCAAGGCACCGTCCCCACACACTGCTCCCCTGGTGTTGCTTTTCCTGACTGGCCACTGCTTCACTTGGTGAAGGGGTTAAATACAGAGAATGCATTTCACATCCTTCACACTGACGGTGTGGAGCGTTCAGGCGTGACTATAAGGGGCCACTTTACTTGACCTCGAAGAAAATAACATCGTCTGTATGAGCACCAGCCTGCTTTTTAAATCCTTGTGTTTAACTTTTCAGGGGAGTGTCACTTTGCAGGTTGGGAAAGACAAGCCTGTGTTAAAACACACACACACACACACACACACACACACACACACACACACACACACACACACACGGGCCGCGAGAGGGAGAGCGAGAGCGCGTGCTGCAAATCCCATGGCAACAGCAACCAGGAAACGCGTCTAAAATAGGGGGCAGTGTTCACTATTACTATAGCAACAGGAAGACGGGGCTCCTTCAATCAGCTTTAGGATTTGCTGAGGCGGGAGAAAAAACAAAAGACTGATTCTTTGCATGACCGTCATTAAAAAGAATGATAAGCACTTAATGAGATATGGGCTTGATTTAGGCACAGTGTGGCTGGCGTCACTGTTCAACCGGACACACACACACATATACACAAACACACACACAGAGACACACACATACACATACATACAAACAGACGTACACACACACACACACACACACACACACACACACACACACACACACACACACTCACATGCACATGCACACAGACATATATACACACATATATACACACATGTATACACACATATATATACACACACACACTGATTGCAAAACTAAATCAAACTCAATGCAACTGGTGTTAATAATACTTCGGCTGTGTGTTAATGTTTAAATGAGAGTAACGATGCTGGGACGTCCAGGCCAGATTTATTAGACTGCTACTCAGATATTATGGGACATCATGTAATATGGGGCAGTGTGTTAGGTCATATGGGACATTGCTCTGATCAAGCTTTTATTCTGTTTCCCTTTTTGAATAGCACCAGTTGAAATATCACATTCATTTTTGAATTCATTATAAAGCAAACGCATACCTTAGATGGCCTTGGAATCTCTGGGTGGCCTTTTCATGTGCACATGATGGCATTAGTCCTATCTCTTCAGGGTTAAAGAGGACAGAAGGTCGAGATGCTGATGTTGGGTGTGGGGCTGTGGGTTTAAGGATTCCACCTGTTACACACATACACACACCAGGAAAAAAAAAGAATATCCCCCAAACTGGAACTGGTCCATTTGGGTCATTGGCTTTTTTTTCCCTGTCCCTTTTCTCCTTGTAATCGTTCTAGGATAAGCTGTAACAGCCTTGAATGGGTAATGATTAATTTTTTTCCAAGTGAATAAGTTTTTAGAGCCACGAAACAGTCTAAAATCCACTATGGCCAAAAAAAAGTGACCTCGTACAGGTCGATTACCTTTAAAAGATAAACCTGTAACCAAGGTCAGTGTTGAAATTATTGTAAGAGAGTTGCTATGGGAATAAAAACAGTACAGGCAGGACACAGAGTTCCTCCCCCCAAATAAAACAGAGACGCTTTATTCCTTTTAAACTTTTGACAAAGTTTTTAAGCTACATCTCGTACGAAACTTCTCCACTGTTGACTTACTCTCGGGATGTTTACGAGGAACATGTGCACGGAGAGCGGTAAAAATGAAAATAAATAAATAAATAATATGAAAATTGAAAAAAGCAAAACAAAACACTGAAGGTACAACGTCTGACCATCGTCAGCCAATCAGAGGAGAGAAGATCAGGCAGGCAGCCAATAGCGGCGGGTCGGGTTTCCTGCAGCCAGCCAATCAGACAGCAGCTTTATGCTGCTGATGCAACTAACCTGCAACAATAGCCACGCATCTCCTGGGTAGCAAAAAAGTGTTCTTCCTCGATGTTGCAAATTAAATAGTCCCTTTGAAACATGTTACTCTTGAATAAACAGTGAATGAATAAACAGTTTATGATTAGATCCATTTTTTGTTTTTTATTTATTTAGTTTTTTTTTTGTTGCTTCAACTAACCAGCAGTTTGTAGAAGTTTTCACTCCTAAAAGAAAAAAAAAGAAAAAAAAAAAAGATACGTGCCTGGTACCTGAGTGGGTGCTGTTGTTTACCACTCGTGCTCTTCTTTTTTTGCCAATAAGAGGACGTGCACGAGGGGGGCGGAGGAATCCACGAGCCCGTGACGCAGCCGGTTGCTAGGTGTGGATGACCCACCGACGCGCGTGCTCAATTAGGCGACCCTCAGTCATCAACTCCGTCACAACAAAGGCAAGAAGCAGGAGAGGCACCCTGACCAAGCAGGAGAGAGAGAGAGAGAAGAGAGAAGAACATGGCTTTTTAAACTCGTCTTCCTTTCTTCTGCCCTCCACACCAGCTCTGTGCTTTGCTCTTGCAAACGCACCCCCAAAAAACCTCAAGCACCTTTTTTCTGCAATAATGGAGTAAGTCGTTTTCTTATCGTACTTCTTTCTTTTGAGTCGCCTCTTCTCATTTTCCATGCATTCAACCTTTCTACTTCATTCATTCTCTCTTGTGTTGCTCTAAATGTGTTGTCAACCAGTCCTTATGCCTCTACAGTGTTTTGTCCAAGCTGTCAGGAAACTTTTCCACCACTTCATTCAACTGTTGCTACAGATATGGCGCTGTTCTGCAACTTTAGGGGAGCTAATCGTCCATTCTCCGTACTTAAAGATGATCTAAATCTGGATTTTTTTTTTTGCATTTAAACAGAATACTACTCTTTAAATTCTTATCTGTCTTTATAACACATGGGTTGGTTTGTGTCCGTGATAAATATCCTGTAAAGGCACTAAAATGTGAAGAACTTGACTTGAAAAGGACAGAGTTGACATTGTCATTGCATGCTGCTTTTAGTTTGGTTGTACTTGTTAGTATATATACATGTACTTGAGATATATATATATATATATATATATATATATATATATGGGATGTATATACGAGGGATTAAAGGCAATACTTGACATTTTTTAACATTGTTTGCTGCTCAAACATTGGAAAAGAGGTTGCATTGGTTGAAAACAAAGGGTGGGGGGGTGAAGCAGTTTTAGCTCTTTGTGGAAGAACTGACACCTTGCATTACGTCATTGGCTGCATCCCACGTGTGCATGGAGCTCTGCTCTATACAGTTTCAGTTGGCTTATGCACCTGCCATATGTCTACAGAGATTTTGTGGTAATAAGGCTTGTCACAATGCTGTTTTCTCGGACCGTTCCTGTCGCTGGGGCTTTTGGGAAGTTGGCAGAGCCGTGCCAAGCGTGGTGGGTAACAATGGAGCTTGTTGTTTTTGAGTTTGAATTGTGAAAACACCCCCCAGAAACCAGAGTGGCATGGTTTTCGGAGCCTTTGGGGGCTGTAGGAGCAGTTTTAAGATGATTTCTGCTGACTTTAAACTAATACCAGGCTCTAATGATCATTTTGGATATTTGTTCTATTCTGGCAACTAGTATTTCACTGCTGAATGTGGAGGTTTTTTTTTTTTTTTGTTTTTTTTTTTTACTGAGTTGTCGGGCTGATAAGATGATAAGAGCAGAGGTGGATAGAGTAGTTGTAGTTGTGTCACCGTCTTGGTTAGAGCTCTGAATGAGCATCCGCCTGGTTCACTGGGAGCTCAGCTGAGGCTCCTAAGTGGGCACAGGAGACTGAGATGGATGGAACAGGTCTAGTGATAGTCTAAATTGGTCCCTCGACAGTTGCAGATGTTTCCAGAGTGATGCTGAAATGTAGTAGTTCCAGTGCCACTTGCTTTATCAATTTCTCCTGTGTTTACAACTACTAATTCTTGAAGAGCAGTTTTGCTTTTGGGTTGTCTGGGTTGTCAAAGGCTTTTTTTTTTTTTTTTTTTTTTTTTTAACACCGAGAAACAAAACAATACAGGTCAGAAGAGGAAAGCAAGGATATTTCACTTTTTTTTTTTTTTGCTTTGGCTTGAAAATATCATGAAAACAAATGATGTGTGCCCACATTTTACTCGACCAATATTAAAAGTGATGGTTTTGGACAGTCTTTTCTCATCGATGTCTCCTCCTTTTTTTTTTTTTTTTTAGGTTTCATAATGCTTACCCAGCCCTGTTTTCTGTGGCTCAGCTCTCGAACTACAATATCGTGCACGGTAAATTCGGCCGTTTGAATCATAGGACCAACGGACAGGATGATGGCAATGTCAGCACCCATTTGGAAGACTCTACTTGGCTGCCCGGCAGACCCCCTCGCTCTCTCTCACCCACAGGCTAACCACAGCCAATTGGAGAGGCGCAGAGGGGAGGGGCCAGAGGAGAGCCAGCACTTAATTGGTGAGTTGCAGTGAGTACAGTTTTTTATTTTTCCCAGTTTCAGGTGGGCACCGCACTGCAGCACATTTCCTCCTCCTTGAACAGTGAGTAAAACTACGAATGTGTGTCTGTTTTAAATTGTTTGTGGTCTACATTTGAACTGGTTGGGGCTACAAATACGCTTTCGTTTTTAACGCTTTGGATTTACGAACTGCATCGGATCTCGAATTATCATTTTTAAACAAAATTCCGAAATCCGAAAGATTAAATGGTGCGAATGCGGGCGATTGTTGTTGGTGTTTTTCTGTTTTGCGATTTATAGAATGCATCCGATTTACATTGTTTTGACTGTTCTCTTTTCCAAATAGGTGATGGTCTCAGTGACTGGATGACGGAAGAAGTGGATTTCTCCTCATACCTCCCAACCCCTCACTCCTCTCCCTCCCCCAATGCGTCCCTTCCCCCTTCGCCCCTCCAGCATGACATCCAGGTGCCCTCTGATTTGGAGGTCATGACCTCTTTGCTGCAGGAAGAGCTTGCTCAGCTGGAGGATTACTTCCTGTCTGACCCGCTCCCAGAGAAAGCCTCCAAACTGGGCAAATGCGACAAAGGGCCACCACCAATGGGTCCCCCATCCTACTACCCGTTGCCCTATGCATCCTATTCTGCTTCTAGCCAATCAGAATCTAGCCCCCTACTTGTTACCCTAGCAACTGGGGAACTAGACCTGCTGAGCTTTTGTGGGGGTCCCATTGGCCGATCCAAGATTCCTAGACACGCCCCTTACAGTTGCAGCCGCCCCAATGGCAACGTCTGCGGCCGCAAGAGAGTTTCCGATGGGGTGAGGGTGAGTGAAGGCTATGAGAATAGCATCTGGAGTTCCAAAGGAAATACCTCAGGTAACTCAGCTGTTGCGCTCGGTGGAAGCTACAGCTGCATAGAGGATGAACGGGTGGTTGGCAAAGGGTACTGCCTGGGCAGTGCGGTGGAGATCAGAAGGTGTGCCATTTTACCCAAAGAAGAGAAGAACTGCCGCTACACAGAGGAAACCATCGGAATCAGCAAGGTTGTTAGCGGCGGCTATGGCTTTAGTGGGCCCATCCAAGTTCCCCACAAGAAAGAAGAGATGATGATGTATGGTGTCAGGGAAGTCAGTCTAAACGGAATGGGTGGAGGTTCCGAGATTGAGATGATGAACGAAGTCAAAGTTGGCGTCAACGACATGGTCAAGGCGAGCAACCCCTGGAAGACCGAGTCTGGCGAAGGTTGTTTTCTTCAAGGAACGTCCCAAGAAGAGGCCTACCATAACTTCCTGGGGGCCATCAGTGAGCCTGTGAAAGCAGAAGGCGTAGACATGCACCGTCAACACAGCGACTATCACTGCAGCTTTCTGGAGGGTCAAGGCCCTGACTGCTTGAGTGGTGACAGACACGGACACGAAATGGGTGCTCCTTGTCCAAGAGGAGTCCGTTCCTTGAAGGAGGAGCCATGCCTTGTGAAACCAGATCTGGAGGGCTCCCTCATGGAAGGCAATCAAGGAGAACGCAAGCAAAAGAAGAGAGATCAGAACAAGACTGCAGCTCACAGGTAAAGTATTTACAAGTAGCTTTGTCACATTCTACCTTTTCGGGTCATTTGTAGTGAAGTCAACATCACAGTTCAGTCTCACAGATCATAAATGTCAGTGATTCTACAGGCCAGGAAACAGTAGAGTTTCAGAGCATGGATTTCTAAGACATGCATAACATACATGACTAAATGCTGATTACTGTTTGTAAGTCAAAACAAAAGTTGCCATTGGCAGTATTGGCCACACCCTCTCTGGAATGATCTACTGATTATTCATATCCCATTCTTCAACAGGTATCGCCAGAGGAAGAGAGCAGAGTTGGATTCGCTGGAAGAGCAGCTTCATGGCCTAGAGGGGAGAAATCGAGAACTTCGGGACAAGGCGGAGTCAGTGGAGCGAGAAATCCAGTACGTCAAAGACCTTCTGATTGAAGTGTACAAGGCTCGGAGCCAGCGTCTAAAACAGGAGGCCAGCGCCTGAGCTGAAGCTTGGTAGCCTGACACAGATGGTGGTCCTGCAAGTAGAATTGATAGTGCTCTAACAGAAAGTGGATTTAAGTTGGAATGTTTTCTGATCAAATGTCTTTTTTTTTTAATTTTTTTTTTTACTTTTTTTTTTTTTTTTTTTATCTTTTTGGATGGGGGACGGGGTGTGTATTATTGCACGTTACGTTAACCGATCATTTACTTTTTCGTTACAAACTGACAAGTCCATCAACAGCTGCAGCACAAACTTCCACTTTTTTCAGCTCCAACTCAAAGTCGAATAAATATGCACTGTGATCCTGTCATGGCTTAAATGACAGTTGGCTTTTTGTCTGGGCCTCCTTTTTCAAAGAACAGCTAAAACGGGTCCTCCTCTCGTCTCCTTTTCAGGATTGATGTGAATCAACACTGAACACACATGACCTGATTGAGCACATTTATTTTCCATTTATACACAAGGCTATAATCTATGACCACATCAGAATATAACCTGCACTAGTCTTAATTTATGCGAACGCAGACAATGATCATTTTTTTGTTGTTGTTGAAATTATTTATGAGCAGTTTCCAGGGTTGTAGTACTTGGCAATAGCATAATTCTTCCATCAATTCAAAAAATAATAATAATAATAATAAAAAAAAAGAAATAAGCACTAATATCGAAAAAGCAATCTCTTTCAAAACCAATATTGACTTTCAGGGGAATCACTTTTTCCAAAATGAATATTCCCTCAGGAAGAACAAGCCTGATGATTTTTTTTTTAAACCCCCTATTTAGCTTAGTCCTGCAGCTCAGGTATGCAGTCTATGTCCAAAGTCACGGAAGTATGTCAGTTTGTAACTTGATGCTGAAGATACAGCACTGCCTAATGTTATGCGTGTTGATTTTCATATTGTTTCAGTCTTGCATGCCTAAGAGTTCACAGCTTCTCAAAAGAGTGTTTTTTTTTTTTTGTTCTTTTTTTTGTTGTTGGTTCAGACAACGCTGAACATTACAGCATATCTCTTCCTGCTAAAGATCTTCAAAGTCCTGCTCTATATCCTCTTTGCCTGGTCATTTCACAGAATGAGTGGCATTTTGATTTCACAGACAACCGTTTGGCCCAAATGTCTCTGCTGTAATTGCGAAAACAATCAGGGTTTGTGATTTTATAAGGCTTATTTACTCTGATTTAAAAAACGAAGGGGGAGAAGAGAAAAAAAAAAATCTTTATAGTTCCACTGCTTTTTCTATACTTTTCATTAGAGTGCTTGGTAATGGCTTTGAACAGATGGCTTTCATTTAGGATCAGCTCTAGCAATATTTAATCAGCATTTTCATATTGATTGCAAATTCGATTATGTACAATCCTGAACACGTTTAGGGTTTTCCTGTTTACAGCCTATTTAAAGTCGAATAGCCTAGTTTGGTGGTATTCTAATAATTCTACTATCTACACATAGTAAGCCACAAAGAAAAAAAATGTGAGGGGGGGAAAAAAGTCCAGAAACAATTTGAATTTTTAAACTCCCCCTTTTTTTTTTTTTTTTTTTGCTTGTTTTTGGTAGTTTTAAAGGTATTTTATTGAAGATTCGTGTATACCTTAAAACCTAGCAATACATCTATTTTTTAATCCTTCTGAAGAAATAGCATAGCATAGATATTGAGAGAGCTAAGCACCATAGGGGGTTTCAAAGACGCTTTCCTCTTGGCGGTATACAATCAATGTGTATGGGAAAAAAAAAAATATGAAAAAATTATTCATATAGCCGGTTGTGGTACATTGTCACCTTGTGAGATATGTTGAGATATGAATGTTCAGATTTATGAACTTAACAACGCGACTGAGCCACATAATCTTCACACCAGCTGAAAATATGACGAAGTCATTTCGATGTATCACCTTCTACTTAAAAAAAAAAATAACTGCTTTGTGTTTTATTTCCATGTCATTCTTTTCAATTCCAATAAAAGTGATTTGTGTCAGCAGTAACGCATACGGGAGCTGATGGATGTGTGTGTGTGTGTGTGTGTGTGATTGCTGAAGCTTATCGGAGAGGTTGGAAAGCTGTGTGTGTGTGTGATTTCTGAAGCTTGTCGGAGAGGTTGGAAAGCTGCTGCTGCTGTGTGTGTGTGTGTGTGTGTGTGTGTGTGTGTGTGTGTGTGTGTGTGTGTGTGTGTGTGTGTGTGTGTGTGTGGTTATTTACCACCAGGCAGTCTGAACTTCACAAAGTTCACTGGGTCACACCGGACGCAGCTCGGGTGTGTAGTATTGAGGAGTCAGCGACTGTTTTCTGTTTGCACTGTCTTTCACTGGGATGGATAAGTATTCAGTTCCCATCCAGTTACATCGAAGTCGTGTAAATGATAAACAGCCTCGGCCTTTTGGTTTAAAGTGCACAGTATCATAAAAATACTGAGTTTTGCAGTGTTTCTAGCTAGAATCAGCAACTAACAGTGCACAGCAAGCAACATAAAAATGATGCATATTTGTGTGTGTGGATGCAGTATAGCTGAGCATGAAGGGATTATTGAGTCTTTTATGCAGCATCAACACACAGTCTATGTACTGTTGCTAGCGTCCTGAACCAGGGAAAAGTCTGTGTGTGTGTGTGTGTGTGTATGTGTGTGGGGGTGTGTCTGCAGTGATCGTCTGTTCAGAAGATTTTTTCAGTCTTTTCTTTTCACCAGAGCTTCTGCTATTGTCTGTGTGTGTGCAGAGTGCAGGCTCAGCACTAGAGCTAGAACACACACACACTCACGCGCACACACACTTACACTTGTCTCGTTCTTTCAGCCTTTACATTCTCGCCCTCCTACCTTCATAGCTCGCCCTCTCTCTCTCTCTCTCTCTCTCTCTCTCTTTCGCTCTCTCTCACTCTCTCCTGTTTTGTGGACAGTATTTTTGTGTGCTGAGCTGGTTTTGTTCAGACTGAAACAGCAGAGACAGCTCTTTTCCTTTCTAAATCAGGGCCTCTGGCTCAGTGTACAATACCACAAACATGGGCACACACACACACACACACACACACAGGGTTTTTATACAGTATTGGGGCATGAAGTCATACATTGGAGCAAAGCCTCATACTCCATTTTTGTCATTAGATAATTTGCCAATATCTATGTGTAATAATGAATGTACTTTGTGTTGTAAATGTGTGGCAAACACACCCACGTGCTCAACACACACCCCTGCTCCGCTGGCCGTGCCCACAGTGTCTGAGTAAACAGGGCTGTCGGCCACCAACAACAGAGTTTCAGACTAAACCAAACTGCTGCCTCCACTGTTTTCCACCCTTTCACTCTCGCACTGACGCCGACCTGCTGTTCTGCAGTCATCTGGAAATGCAGCCACACACATTCACACCTTTACTGCTCGTCAAATCCGGGGCTTCTCTGTAAAAATGTTTGCATTCAGTTCTGCCTTTTTTACCGTAGAAATTTCTGTTAAGTTTCTGTTTCGTTTTTGGGGCCAGCGAGTAGACGTGGTTCACCGCAGGTTTCAGACTGCAGTGAATTCAGCTTGACTACACTCCACTAGACGTAAACATGATAAACAAGGGCTTAACAGCTGGTTGGATTACGGCGCAGTTCCGTTTTTAAGTGCAGTAGTGATGCATTTTGTGATTTATTTATTTATTTTGTAGCCTGTAAATTCTTCCCCCCCCCCCCCCTTTTTTTTCATGTCATTCTATACAAAAAAGGCGAAGTGTGTACACAAGAAAAAGACATTTTTCATTTAGAAAATAACAACACAAATTAAATATGCACGTGTCTTCGTTTTTTGGGGGGGTTTTGTACATGCAGTACACAATTTCTGTCTGTTTTTGTTGAGTTAAACATTTAATCTGTGTGCCGTAACATTTGCACAAGCCACTTTTCATTTTATACTTCATTATGTAGCAAGTAAAAAGTAACTGTGCTCTAAAATGTGCAAAAGTGTGTTCTTTTTTTTTTTTTTTTTAAAGAGGATGTGTACTTGTCACCTAGGAAATCAACTTAAGTTGTCATTCGACCAGGGTGACAACTTTTAGACCATCAAATACTCACTTGGGTGCATAAACCTTAGTGTGAGATGCAGTATCGGGTGCTTACGTATGTTGTTACACACTGATTTAACTTATTCCGCCCCCCCCCCCCCAATCATACACTAAACAAGTCTGATTTGCCCAACAAGAGTCTGGATATGTGTGTGTTTGAGTAGCTGAAATATCTGGAAATACCCTCCTGTGTCCTCCTGCCACTAAAAACAACTGTGGTTTCATTTCAGATCGGTACAGTAGCAGAGTGACGTGTTTCTCTTTCGTTTTTGGGGCTGGGGTTGACGAAATAAGTTCATATGTTTAACCACAGGCTTTATGCGCTGCCAGTGGCTTTAGCATGAAGCCTTTGATTCCTCACCGCTCCATCAACACACTGTATGAACACAGAAACTACTAAACGTACTTTAAATCTTCTGATTGATTCAGAGGGGAGTAGCGATGCATCTGGCTCCTCCCAGCTATAGGCCTGTGAATAGGAGTCTGTATATTTATATTAAAACACCAAATGCACACTGTCTCCCCTCGTTAACACAAAGGTAGTCACTCAACCAAGACCTGTTTGGTAAAGGAACTTTTGGGCATCAGAAATGCGTCTTAGTTTCTGATTATGGCGTCTCTTTCGTTTCAGCTGGTGGGCCAGTTCATCGCCAGAGCCGTAGCAGATCAGATCCTTTCCAAAAACTACATCGAAGGGTACAAGGGCAGAGTGGACTGTGAGCACGCGAGGTAAACGCACACTGGTTTCTTGGTCATTTTTGTAATAAAACTGAAACAACTTCAACTAACATTTTTTGTATTCTGTTAACTTAGCAGGTATTATTCAGTTGATCAATATTATTCAATTAATATCTTGACCTAACAGGTATTATTTGGTTAATCAATATTATTCAGTTAATCAATATCTATTAACTTACCAGGCATTATTCAGTGACTCAGAATTATTCGGTTAATATCTATTGACTTACCAGGTATGATTCAGTTAATCAGTATTATTCAACTAATCAATATCTGTTAACTTACCAGGTATTATACAACTAACTAATCAATCATATTTTAATCTAGATCCGTTTCTTGGTCTGTCTCTCTGGATGTGGGTTCCAGTTTTCTCTTTTGTTCTGTAGTCAAACAGTAGAGGCTTTATGTGCTCCCCACACTTCCTTTAGTACAGTGTTTTTGTTTGGGTTTTTTTTCTCCAGTATTTGAAAATCCGCAAATGTTTAATTGACAGGACTGTGTGTTTGATTGACAGGGCCGCTCTGGACCGCGCTGCTGTCCTGCTGAAGATGAGCAAGGAGGCGGGGCTCCGGATCGATAACCTCTGGGGCTCGGGCGGCGGCCAGAGACCTGTCAATCAACTCATTAAAGAGGTCAGGACCTTCTGGGACCACTGCACTGCGTGACTGATCCACCCCGAATGTGTTCAATCAGCCGAAACCTGTGTGTAGAGAGACGATCCACCAATTGGCGCCACTCAGACTGCATCTCTAGATCCTCACGGTTGCCCCAAACCACACTGAGGTGTTAAGTAATCTCAAACAAACTCGCTCGTGCGACAAAATGGACAAAATTCAGGTTAAATATTCATCGGTAATACTGTTTTTAGCTTTCCAATAGCGACGCACTGTTGTCCAGGTTTATAGATGACCTGTCTTGGTTGATTTGTACATTTGAGGTTGGGTGAAAAATTGTGAAACGTCTTTATTGCTTCTTAAACTAGGAGCGTGCTCACTGAACTGTATCCCTCTCTGTGGCAGGTGAACCTGCTGCTGCAGGAGTACGTTCTGTCGGGTGACACGGTGGAGGCGGAGCGATGTCTGAGGGAGCTGGAGGTGCCCCACTTCCACCATGAATTTGTTTATGAGGTAATAGCCCTGGCCTTTGCTGTGCTTCAGCCTTGGTAGGTCCTGGTCTTGGACCTGAAGACCTCACCAGTTCTTTGTGGATGAGTGTTCCTGCCTGACCTATCAGGCGATTGCAATTAACCAGTGCTTGAATCAGGTTGTTTACTGGAGGAGAGGATACTCACTTGGTCTGAGTGGATTTCTCTGGAGACCACAGGTGTCACCTAAGCGGTCACCAGCCTCCAGTGACAGTGTAAACTTACACTACCAGTCAAAAGTTTGGACGCACCCTCTCATTCAATGTGTTTTTTTTTTTTTTGTTTTTATTATTTTCTGCATTGTAGAATAATATTGAAAACAAACTAAATGATGAAGGAACACATGGATTTATGCAGTAAACGAAAAAGAGTTAAACAAACCAGAATATGTTTTGTAACAAGGTGATGATGGACTGTTGTTTCTTTTTACTTAATTAAGTGGTTCTTGCCATAATGAACCGTAGTGGAACAGGATCACGAACTGTGTACCAACCCTATCATCACAACTGATGGTCCCAAACACGTTAAGAAAGCAAGAAACTCCACAAATGAACGCTCAAGCCTGGATTCCTGTTTTTTTTGTTTGCCTGTGTTTGTCCACCAAAAGGAGCGGGTACCAGATAGCATCTAAACTTTTAAATGAGCTAAATACAAATAATACGTCTTTAGTACCCACATTGGTTACTAACCAATTATATTGTTCACAAAGAAAGAATATACAACTAAATAACACTGTATTCTCTTGTGCTTGCTTCCAGGCAATAGTCATGGTTCTGGAGTCCAAAGGGGACAGGACGCTGGAGATGATCCTGAAGCTGCTGAAATCTCTCTTCGACTCTTCGGTCATCACTGTGGACCAAATGAGAAGGGTACGGCGCCATCTGCTGGTCACATCACAGTCATGTTTGTGTTCCACTGACATACAGACTCGTAGATGAACTGCTGTCTTGTCCACAAAAGGACATTTGAATGCTAATTTGTCTGGTTTCCGGACGCGGCGTGTGCTTCAGTAGCTTTCCAGTTTGAAACGTCCGCCGTCCCCTTCGCTCACAAACCTC